>JAXIVJ010004733.1:7500-80124 GCA_036785665.1 Chirona hameri | reverse complement strand
ACACACACACACACACACACACACACACACACACACACACACACACACACACACACACACACACACACACACACACACACACACACACACACACACACACACACACACACACACACACACACACACACACACACACACACACACACACACACACACACACACACACACACACACACACACACACACACACACACACACACACACACACACACACACACACACACACACACACACACACACACACACACACACACACACACACACACACACACACACACACACACACACACACACACACACACACACACACACACACACACACACACACACACACACACACACACACACACACACACACACACACACACACACACACACACACACACACACACACACACACACACACACACACACACACACACACACACACACACACACACACACACACACACACACACACACACACACACACACACACACACACACACACACACACACACACACACACACACACACACACACACACACACACACACACACACACACACACACACACACACACACACACACACACACACACACACACACACACACACACACACACACACACACACACACACACACACACACACACACACACACACACACACACACACACACACACACACACACACACACACACACACACACACACACACACACACACACACACACACACACACACACACACACACACACACACACACACACACACACACACACACACACACACACACACACACACACACACACACACACACACACACACACACACACACACACACACACACACACACACACACACACACACACACACACACACACACACACACACACACACACACACACACACACACACACACACACACACACACACACACACACACACACACACACACACACACACACACACACACACACACACACACACACACACACACACACACACACACACACACACACACACACACACACACACACACACACACACACACACACACACACACACACACACACACACACACACACACACACACACACACACACACACACACACACACACACACACACACACACACACACACACACACACACACACACACACACACACACACACACACACACACACACACACACACACACACACACACACACACACACACACACACACACACACACACACACACACACACACACACACACACACACACACACACACACACACACACACACACACACACACACACACACACACACACACACACACACACACACACACACACACACACACACACACACACACACACACACACACACACACACACACACACACACACACACACACACACACACACACACACACACACACACACACACACACACACACACACACACACACACACACACACACACACACACACACACACACACACACACACACACACACACACACACACACACACACACACACACACACACACACACACACACACACACACACACACACACACACACACACACACACACACACACACACACACACACACACACACACACACACACACACACACACACACACACACACACACACACACACACACACACACACACACACACACACACACACACACACACACACACACACACACACACACACACACACACACACACACACACACACACACACACACACACACACACACACACACACACACACACACACACACACACACACACACACACACACACACACACACACACACACACACACACACACACACACACACACACACACACACACACACACACACACACACACACACACACACACACACACACACACACACACACACACACACACACACACACACACACACACACACACACACACACACACACACACACACACACACACACACACACACACACACACACACACACACACACACACACACACACACACACACACACACACACACACACACACACACACACACACACACACACACACACACACACACACACACACACACACACACACACACACACACACACACACACACACACACACACACACACACACACACACACACACACACACACACACACACACACACACACACACACACACACACACACACACACACACACACACACACACACACACACACACACACACACACACACACACACACACACACACACACACACACACACACACACACACACACACACACACACACACACACACACACACACACACACACACACACACACACACACACACACACACACACACACACACACACACACACACACACACACACACACACACACACACACACACACACACACACACACACACACACACACACACACACACACACACACACACACACACACACACACACACACACACACACACACACACACACACACACACACACACACACACACACACACACACACACACACACACACACACACACACACACACACACACACACACACACACACACACACACACACACACACACACACACACACACACACACACACACACACACACACACACACACACACACACACACACACACACACACACACACACACACACACACACACACACACACACACACACACACACACACACACACACACACACACACACACACACACACACACACACACACACACACACACACACACACACACACACACACACACACACACACACACACACCACACACACACACACACACACACACACACACACACACACACACACACACACACACACACACACACACACACACACACACACACACACACACACACACACACACACACACACACACACACACACACACACACACACACACACACACACACACACACACACACACACACACACACACACACACACACACACACACACACACACACACACACACACACACACACACACACACACACACACACACACACACACACACACACACACACACACACACACACACACACACACACACACACACACACACACACACACACACACACACACACACACACACACACACACACACACACACACACACACACACACACACACACACACACACACACACACACACACACACACACACACACACACACACACACACACACACACACACACACACACACACACACACACACACACACACACACACACACACACACACACACACACACACACACACACACACACACACACACACACACACACACACACACACACACACACACACACACACACACACACACACACACACACACACACACACACACACACACACACACACACACACACACACACACACACACACACACACACACACACACACACACACACACACACACACACACACACACACACACACACACACACACACACACACACACACACACACACACACACACACACACACACACACACACACACACACACACACACACACACACACACACACACACACACACACACACACACACACACACACACACACACACACACACACACACACACACACACACACACACACACACACACACACACACACACACACACACACACACACACACACACACACACACACACACACACACACACACACACACACACACACACACACACACACACACACACACACACACACACACACACACACACACACACACACACACACACACACACACACACACACACACACACACACACACACACACACACACACACACACACACACACACACACACACACACACACACACACACACACACACACACACACACACACACACACACACACACACACACACACACACACACACACACACACACACACACACACACACACACACACACACACACACACACACACACACACACACACACACACACACACACACACACACACACACACACACACACACACACACACACACACACACACACACACACACACACACACACACACACACACACACACACACACACACACACACACACACACACACACACACACACACACACACACACACACACACACACACACACACACACACACACACACACACACACACACACACACACACACACACACACACACACACACACACACACACACACACACACACACACACACACACACACACACACACACACACACACACACACACACACACACACACACACACACACACACACACACACACACACACACACACACACACACACACACACACACACACACACACACACACACACACACACACACACACACACACACACACACACACACACACACACACACACACACACACACACACACACACACACACACACACACACACACACACACACACACACACACACACACACACACACACACACACACACACACACACACACACACACACACACACACACACACACACACACACACACACACACACACACACACACACACACACACACACACACACACACACACACACACACACACACACACACACACACACACACACACACACACACACACACACACACACACACACACACACACACACACACACACACACACACACACACACACACACACACACACACACACACACACACACACACACACACACACACACACACACACACACACACACACACACACACACACACACACACACACACACACACACACACACACACACACACACACACACACACACACACACACACACACACACACACACACACACACACACACACACACACACACACACACACACACACACACACACACACACACACACACACACACACACACACACACACACACACACACACACACACACACACACACACACACACACACACACACACACACACACACACACACACACACACACACACACACACACACACACACACACACACACACACACACACACACACACACACACACACACACACACACACACACACACACACACACACACACACACACACACACACACACACACACACACACACACACACACACACACACACACACACACACACACACACACACACACACACACACACACACACACACACACACACACACACACACACACACACACACACACACACACACACACACACACACACACACACACACACACACACACACACACACACACACACACACACACACACACACACACACACACACACACACACACACACACACACACACACACACACACACACACACACACACACACACACACACACACACACACACACACACACACACACACACACACACACACACACACACACACACACACACACACACACACACACACACACACACACACACACACACACACACACACACACACACACACACACACACACACACACACACACACACACACACACACACACACACACACACACACACACACACACACACACACACACACACACACACACACACACACACACACACACACACACACACACACACACACACACACACACACACACACACACACACACACACACACACACACACACACACACACACACACACACACACACACACACACACACACACACACACACACACACACACACACACACACACACACACACACACACACACACACACACACACACACACACACACACACACACACACACACACACACACACACACACACACACACACACACACACACACACACACACACACACACACACACACACACACACACACACACACACACACACACACACACACACACACACACACACACACACACACACACACACACACACACACACACACACACACACACACACACACACACACACACACACACACACACACACACACACACACACACACACACACACACACACACACACACACACACACACACACACACACACACACACACACACACACACACACACACACACACACACACACACACACACACACACACACACACACACACACACACACACACACACACACACACACACACACACACACACACACACACACACACACACACACACACACACACACACACACACACACACACACACACACACACACACACACACACACACACACACACACACACACACACACACACACACACACACACACACACACACACACACACACACACACACACACACACACACACACACACACACCACACACACACACACACACACACACACACACACACACACACACACACACACACACACACACACACACACACACACACACACACACACACACACACACACACACACACACACACACACACACACACACACACACACACACACACACACACACACACACACACACACACACACACACACACACACACACACACACACACACACACACACACACACACACACACACACACACACACACACACACACACACACACACACACACACACACACACACACACACACACACACACACACACACACACACACACACACACACACACACACACACACACACACACACACACACACACACACACACACACACACACACACACACACACACACACACACACACACACACACACACACACACACACACACACACACACACACACACACACACACACACACACACACACACACACACACACACACACACACACACACACACACACACACACACACACACACACACACACACACACACACACACACACACACACACACACACACACACACACACACACACACACACACACACACACACACACACACACACACACACACACACACACACACACACACACACACACACACACACACACACACACACACACACACACACACACACACACACACACACACACACACACACACACACACACACACACACACACACACACACACACACACACACACACACACACACACACACACACACACACACACACACACACACACACACACACACACACACACACACACACACACACACACACACACACACACACACACACACACACACACACACACACACACACACACACACACACACACACACACACACACACACACACACACACACACACACACACACACACACACACACCACACACACACACACACACACACACACACACACACACACACACACACACACACACACACACACACACACACACACACACACACACACACACACACACACACACACACACACACACACACACACACACACACACACACACACACACACACACACACACACACACACACACACACACACACACACACACACACACACACACACACACACACACACACACACACACACACACACACACACACACACACACACACACACACACACACACACACACACACACACACACACACACACACACACACACACACACACACACACACACACACACACACACACACACACACACACACACACACACACACACACACACACACACACACACACACACACACACACACACACACACACACACACACACACACACACACACACACACACACACACACACACACACACACACACACACACACACACACACACACACACACACACACACACACACACACACACACACACACACACACACACACACACACACACACACACACACACACACACACACACACACACACACACACACACACACACACACACACACACACACACACACACACACACACACACACACACACACACACACACACACACACACACACACACACACACACACACACACACACACACACACACACACACACACACACACACACACACACACACACACACACACACACACACACACACACACACACACACACACACACACACACACACACACACACACACACACACACACACACACACACACACACACACACACACACACACACACACACACACACACACACACACACACACACACACACACACACACACACACACACACACACACACACACACACACACACACACACACACACACACACACACACACACACACACACACACACACACACACACACACACACACACACACACACACACACACACACACACACACACACACACACACACACACACACACACACACACACACACACACACACACACACACACACACACACACACACACACACACACACACACACACACACACACACACACACACACACACACACACACACACACACACACACACACACACACACACACACACACACACACACACACACACACACACACACACACACACACACACACACACACACACACACACACACACACACACACACACACACACACACACACACACACACACACACACACACACACACACACACACACACACACACACACACACACACACACACACACACACACACACACACACACACACACACACACACACACACACACACACACACACACACACACACACACACACACACACACACACACACACACACACACACACACACACACACACACACACACACACACACACACACACACACACACACACACACACACACACACACACACACACACACACACACACACACACACACACACACACACACACACACACACACACACACACACACACACACACACACACACACACACACACACACACACACACACACACACACACACACACACACACACACACACACACACACACACACACACACACACACACACACACACACACACACACACACACACACACACACACACACACACACACACACACACACACACACACACACACACACACACACACACACACACACACACACACACACACACACACACACACACACACACACACACACACACACACACACACACACACACACACACACACACACACACACACACACACACACACACACACACACACACACACACACACACACACACACACACACACACACACACACACACACACACACACACACACACACACACACACACACACACACACACACACACACACACACACACACACACACACACACACACACACACACACACACACACACACACACACACACACACACACACACACACACACACAGGGTGTTATACAGGGTATTCTACAAACACAGGGTGTTAGATGGTATTACACAAACAGGGTATTACACACACAGGGTGTTACATAGGGTATTACAAACACAGGGTGTTACACAGGGTATTACACAAACACAGGGTATTACACAGGGTATTACACAGGGTGTTACACAAACACAGGGTATTACACAAATACAGGGTGTTACACAGGGTGTTACACAGGGTCTCACACAGGGTGTTACACAGGGGACATGGGTAGTCGGGAACATTATTGTAAGGGATGCAGCGCTTCTGTAAACAAAATATTGTGACCGAAGAGTCAACACATCGCAACTTCTGCTTATCTTGCGCTACGGGTTCACGAGAGCGTGATCCCTATCCGGCTATTCTTTGTATTATAACATTTGGGGTTCAGATTAAACAGGACTCGAAACCTAATGAAACCCCAGGGGACATGAACAACGGAATAACTTTACACCTTGTAACATACCAGCCTCATATACATACATATAATAAATGGGCGCCACATAGCCTAGTAGCTGTGGCGCCCTTAAACCCAAATAATAATCATCATCATATACACATATAACTGGACACATTCATAAATACTCGCAAATACGCTGTCAACATTAACAACCACACTGCTGCATCGCTGTGTCGTCTCATTGCGGTGAAGGGTTGGTCATGTGTTGCTTGTTGTTCCGTGTGTTCAGTGTCGCCGAATGACTGCGTCTTGGCTTGGTCAGGGAAAATGGCATTCATGCTTTCACCGCGAAACGTCGTTTTATTTATGATATATGGCTGCGTTATTTCAATGTTTGTCTCCAGGAGTGCTTTCAGCGACACACACGCGAGCGACACACACGCGACGCCTGTATGTATGTATGTGTGTGGTGTGTTTGCATTTTTGTGCTTGTCTACACTCCACACGTCACTGCTTGTCACGCTCCCATGCTTTTAGCAGCGCAGGGGCGCAGTTCACAACATGAAGCGAGTTGCTTAGAACATGGCGGCTGAGCTCCGCCGTGAAGGTCGTTGCGGTGTGTCTTTTTTTGTCGTCCAGGGCCTGCTTTCTGCCCACAGTCTCTGGGACATACGCGTCTGTATGACACAGCGCATCCTTCTGTCGCCGCAATGTCGGCTTCAACAATCAACATTGCGATGCCGTGCTGTCTTCGGGCCTGTTGTGTTAAGCAGGCTGACTATCGTTTACCTGCGGCGGGATATTGGGATGTAGCGGATCGCAATTTGTGTTCACAGATTGCCGGTGTGATGCTCTTGTTACCTTCGGGGGATACTTCGCTTGCAATGCGTGTACAGGTAGTGGATACAGGTGGAGCGAACATTACGTCTCTTGTTGCATGTTCGTGCATTGGGACACTTCGCTTACAATGCGTGCGTATGCATGCACAGGTTGCACAAACACTGTGTCTTTGCTCATGTCAGGCATTCGTCGTGCACTGATGCTGTGCTTCTTGATATAAGGGACATTGCTGTCTTGCTTCACAATACAGGGCGCTTATGTTTTGTCCGATTATGCCGCGGCGTGGACATTGTATCCTTGTATGAAAACGATATGATAATTAGATGGATATTCTCGCTCTGTTTTTGTTTATTGAACAATAAGTTGTGTACTATATCTTCGATCTCTGAAAGGCCCATCGACTTCGCAATATAAAAAGGTTATCCCAGTTATATTGAACATTCAACTTCTGACCAATCCTGAAGTGTATCGGGTGTTTTCCAATTAACACATTTCCAATCTCAAACTTCGGCATCATTGTTTAATCACACATTAACACCCATCGTGTACATATGTGCTTCCCAGCACTTCACTCCGGCAATTTCAGTTTGCCTGCCTGGCCGTACTTCCCCCGCTTGTTCCCCGCGCATGGCTCGCTGCTGTTGCATCGCTCCAGCTAACACCCCCTCCCCCCGCTCGACCCCCCCCCCCGAGCAGCTAACCGCGGCGTCATCCGAAGGCTCGTCTGACCCTGGGGTTGACCCCGAGTCGGGCAAGCTGCACGAACTGTGGCGTGTTCTGGTGAGTGGCAGGGGCAGATCCAGGGCGCAGAGTTTGGGGGGTAGAGGGGGGTTTGTGGCCTGGATACGCCCCTGGTATTTCAGTACAGTGTCTTGTTTTGTAACGTCAAAAATGACTTTATGCGGAGGACTTATGAAAGTCAGGGTATCGAAGCTGAGACGGATGATTGAACTAGCAAGTTCGTGTGATCAATTGTTGAAGCCATCTTTGAACATTTATATTTTCTTGTGAGAAGCTAATTCGTGTGTTTCATTGTCAACCTCCACTATTGCACTAGACAATTTTGCTCGCAAGGATTAAAGATCGGTGCCGTTTTTCACGAGCAATAATTAATTAATCTAGCCACCATCTAACTGAACACTTATTTTATTTCTAGCTATATGTTCCGTTTTCGCTCTTGCACCGCTGTTCCCGATAAAGAAGCCAGTTCCTGACATTACATGTCTGTGTGTGTGTGTGTGTGTATGTGTGTATGCGTGTATGTGTGTATGTGTGTATGTGTGTATGCGTGTGTGTGTGTGTGTGATATAGGCCAGCGACCGCGCTAAGAACATGGACTGGTGGAGCAAGTACTACGCCTCGGCCGGCGAACTCAGGAAATGTGGCGACTACCTCACCAGGGGGTAAGAGATTACACTGTCTATTCACATTTTACGAGACTTAGATTTGTTATGGAACGAAACAGCTCACAGCGAACATTGCTTGGGGTACGGAGCTATTAGACGAATAGCACCATAAGTCGTGCATTGTTCTGCTGTGTTATGCTGTTATGCTTGTGTGTTATGCTTGTGTGTTATGCTTGTGTGTTATGCTTGTGTGTTATGCTGTTCGATCATTCTGGGTGTTTGAAATGCCTGCGTTGCAGGGTGGATTGACCAATCATGCATATTTTTCAACCGTTCGTCTTCCACTTGGTGCTAAACAATATTGAGCTTCTAAACCATTTTACTACCTAAAAACTAACAAAATGCTTGAAACTTCTGTTGTACTGCGGAAACTCCGGTAAACGCTTGTAAAACCCCCTCCCCTCCCTCCCCTTGAACTCTTTTATCTTTCCCTATCTCTTTCATCCTCAAGCCACCTCAAAGTTCCTAAACTCCCCCCTCTCCTCATAGCCCCCTGAAACTCGCCCTGGCGAGTTGAAGGGGTCCTGAAACTCTCCCTGAAACTGCCCTCCCTGAACCCCCCCGTCACAACCCACCCCTCTCGTCAGATTCGAGAAGCTGGAGATCTACCCGTTGGAGCTGGAGCGCGTCGCCTGCTTTGCCAACTTCCGGGACATCCTGAACACGCTGCCCATCCTCCGAGGAAAGTCCTCCGAGGACGAGGAGTCGGCCACCGTCGGAGAGTTCAAGGGCACCATGAGGGTCAGTGGTCGAGGTCGTGACGAGGGTATGAGGGTCAGTGGTCGAGGTCGAGGAGTCGGCCACCGTGGGGGGAGAGTTCAAGGGCACCATGAGGGTCAGTGGTCGAGGTCGTGACGAGGGTATGAGGGTCGGTGGTCGAGGTCGAGGAGTCGGCCACCGTGGGAGAGTTCAAGGGCACCATGAGGGTCAGTAATCGAGGTCGTGACGAGGGTATGAGGGTCAGTGGTCGAGGTCGAGGAGTCGGCCACCGTGGGAGAGTTCAAGGGCACCATGAGGGTCAGTAATCGAGGTCGTGACGAGGGTATGAGGGTCAGTGGTCGAGGTCGTGACGAGGGTATGAGGGTCAGTGATCGAGGTCGAGGAGTCGGCCACCGTGGGAGAGTTCAAGGGCACCATGAGGGTCAGTGGTCGAGGTCGTGACGAGGGTATGAGGGTCAGTGATCGAGGTCGTGACGAGGGTATGAGGGTCAGTGATCGAGGTCGTGACGAGGGTATGAGGGTCAGTGATCGAGGTCGTGACGAGGGTATGAGGATCGGTGGTCGAGGTCGTGACGAGGGTATGAGGGTCGGTGGTCGAGGTCGAGGAGTCGGCCACCATGGGAGAGTTCAAGGGCACCATGAGGGTCAGTGGTTCAGTGTTTTGGGTGGAAGTTCAGTGTTTTGGGCAAAAGTTCACACGCTGTAAGGCAATAGAGACGTGAATGACGTTGAGTGAGACACATCTCATTGTCATTGTGTTGCCAATGTGTCGATGTCAATCTCCGCTTCTCTTGCACTAAACTCTGACTTCATTGAGTTACTACTTTATTGAGCATGACCTACTCGTTTTCTGAAAATTATTGTCTATCGTGACCAAGTCTCGCTGCTCATTGAACATTAACTGATTCCACATCCTGCCTATATTCAGTGTTAAAGTAACGTGTAGCCGTACCCTGGTACCGAAAGGTGCACTGCACAGTGTACAGACTAACCCGTGTACCTGTCTGTACAGGTGTACACGCTGCCGGACGATCCGTCCGTACCGCTGCCTCCTCGGCAGATCCGCGGAATCCCGCCGTCAGCCTCCGAGGGAGTGATCGTCAGGGTCTACATCATCAGGTCGGTAACTGGGCTCAGGTCCAAGTCGGCAACTCGTTCGTGTCTTGTCAACGTTGTGTAAGTTTTGTTTTGTAAGACGGACGTTTTACTGCACGAACTACGTTACGAACGCTTTATGCAAAGCGAACATCGATACTAAACCCCACACAAATAATCTGTATTTATTTCATATTTTGTCGGGGCACACTTTTGGCATCCGCGGTATATCGTACAACTATCAGCCCTTACAATCTGCTACATTCCTTCTTGTTCTAGATCTGAAACATCAATATGTGCGTGACGCCACTGTCGCGTTCCTTATGTCACTATCGTGCGTGTGTGGGAACAGTGCTTTCATCGACGGGCACCCGTCCTGTATAACGCTCTGCCCTCGGAACTGACTCAACTGCCCGTCAGTAGGTTTAATCGTGCTGTTAGTAGGCATCTCATGACTCGGTGACTCTTGTGAGACTGTGTGAATGTGAGTTCTTGTGTGATTGTCATTACCATGTTCACCTTTTTCATCCATTGGTACTGGGCATTATAGCCACCTCGGAAGTGTCGTGGATCACCCAAAGACGTAAATACATACATACATACATACATACATACATACATACATACATACATACATACATACATACATACATACATACATACATACATACATACATACATACATGCATACATACATACATACATACATACATACATACATACATACATACATACATACATACATACATACATACATACATACATACATACATACATACATACATACATACATACATACATACATACATACATACATACATACATACATACATACATACATACATACATACATACATACATACATACATACATACATACATACATACATACATACATACATACATACATACATACATACATACATACATGCATGCATGCATGCATGCATGCATACATGCATGCATGCATGCATGCATGCATACATACATGCATACATGCATACATGCATACATGCATACATGCATACATGCATACATGCATACATACATACATGCATGCATACATACATACATACATACATACATACATACATACATACATACATACATACATACATACATACATACATACATACATACATACATACATACATACATACATACATACATACATACATACATACATACATACATACATACATACATACATACATACATACATACATACATACATACATACATACATACATACATACATACATACATACATACATACATACATACATACATACATACATACATACATACATACATACATACATACATACATACATACATACATACATACATACATACATACATACATACATACATACATACATACATACATACATACATGCATGCATGCATGCATGCATGCATGCATGCATGCATGCATACATGCATACATGCATGCATACATGCATACATGCATACATGCATACATGCATACATGCATACATGCATACATGCATACATGCATACATGCATACATGCATACATGCATACATGCATACATGCATACATGCATACATGCATACATGCATACATGCATACATGCATACATGCATACATGCATACATGCATCCATACAATGCCTGTTGATGGTATGATGTCACGTGTTTATGACGTCACTGACTATGTTCACTATTCAGAGGCTGAGACCTGTCTCCACAGGATTCCAGCGGCCTTCGTAATATGACGTCACTGACTATATATGACGTCACTGTCTCCAGAGGCTGGGACCTGTCCCCGCAGGATTCCAGCGGCCTCTCCGACCCGTATCTTCAGGTCCAGCTGGGGAAGCAGCGTCAGAGCACCAAGGACAACTACAGGCCCAGCACGCTGAACCCCATCTTCGGCAGGTCAGGGTCCCCGACTCGACCTGGGGTCAGCCGGGGTCATGGTGGGGTCAGCCGAAGTCATGGTGGGGTCAACCGGGGTCGTGTGTGGGGTCAACTGGTGCCATAGGGTCTGGAGCAGGGGAGGGTGAAGAGGGTTAGTGGAGAACATGGCTGATCTTGAATTTACAAGGTCAGCGCACAGCATCAGCAGTGCCGTCTGCTAATGAAGCTGACCCCTCCAACTGGCTGGGAGGTAGAGAGAGGGAGCTTACACAGTTTACATATTTTCACCTACGTCAAACATTTACGTAATTATGCACGCTATACCATGTATTGCTCTTGATATGCATCGTTGGGCGCCAAGTAACCTCGGCTCCCAAATAACCTCATCTCCCAAGTAACCTCATCTCCCAAGTAACCTCAGCTCCCAAGTAACCCCAGCTCCTTAGTAACCTCGGCTCCCAAATAACCTCAGCTCCCAAGTAACCTCAGCTCCCAAGTAACCTCAGCTCCCAAGTAACCTCAGCTCCCAAGTAACCTCAGCTCCCAAGTAACCTCAGCTCCCAAGTAACCTCAGCTCCCAAGTAACCTCAGCTCCCAAGTAACCTCAATAGCCGAGTAACCTCAGCTCCCAAGTAACCTCAGCTCCCAAGTAACCTCAGCTCCCAAGTAACCTCAGCTCCCAAGTAACCTCAGCTCCCAAGTAACCTCAGCTCCCATGTAACCTCAGCTCCCAAGTAACCTCAGCTCCCAAGTAACCTCAATAGCCGAGTAACCTCAGCTCCCAAGTAACCTCAGCTCCCAAGTAACCTCAATAGCCGAGTAACCTCAGCTCCCAAGTAACCTCAGCTCCCAAGTAACCTCAGCTCCCAAGTAACCTCATCTCCCAAGTAACCTCAGCTCCCAAGTAACCTCAGCTCCCAAGTAACCTCAGTAGCCAAGTAACCTCAGCTCCCAAGTAAATTCAGCTCCCAAGTAACCTCAGCTCCCAAGTAACCTCAGCTCCCAAGTAACCTCAGTAGCCAAGTAACCTCAGCTCCCAAGTAAATTCAGCTCCCAAGTAACCTCAGCTCCCAAGTAACCTCATCTCCCAAGTAACCTCAGCTCCCAAGTAACCTCAGCTCCCAAGTAACCTCAGTAGCCAAGTAACCTCAGCTCCCAAGTAACCTCAGCTCCCAAGTAACCTCAGCTCCCAAGTAACCTCAGCTCCCAAGTAACCTCAGCTCCCAGGTAACCTCAGCTCCCAAGTAACCTCAGCTCCCAAGTAACCTCAGCTCCCAAGTAACCTCAGTAGCCAAGTAACCTCAGCTCCCAAGTAACCTCATCTCCCAAGTAACCTCAGCTCCCAAGTAACCTCAGCTCCCAAGTAACCTCAGTAGCCAAGTAACCTCAGCTCCCAAGTAACCTCAGCTCCCAAGTAGCCTCAGCTCCCAAGTAACCTCAGCTCCCAAGTAACCTCAGCTCCCAAGTAACCTCAGCTCCCAAGTAACCTCAGCTCCCATGTAACCTCAGCTCCCAAGTAACCTCAGCTCCCAAGTAACCTCAATAGCCGAGTAACCTCAGCTCCCAAGTAACCTCAGCTCCCAAGTAACCTCAATAGCCGAGTAACCTCAGCTCCCAAGTAACCTCAGCTCCCAAGTAACCTCATCTCCCAAGTAACCTCAGCTCCCAAGTAACCTCAGCTCCCAAGTAACCTCAGTAGCCAAAAAACCTCAGCTCCCAAGTAAATTCAGCTCCCAAGTAACCTCAGCTCCCAAGTAACCTCAGCTCCCAAGTAACCTCAGTAGCCAAGTAACCTCAGCTCCCAAGTAAATTCAGCTCCCAAGTAACCTCAGCTCCCAAGTAACCTCATCTCCCAAGTAACCTCAGCTCCCAAGTAACCTCAGCTCCCAAGTAACCTCAGTAGCCAAGTAACCTCAGCTCCCAAGTAACCTCAGCTCCCAAGTAACCTCAGCTCCCAAGTAACCTCAGCTCCCAAGTAACCTCAGCTCCCAGGTAACCTCAGGTCCCAAGTAACCTCAGCTCCCAAGTAACCTCATCTCCCAAGTAACCTCAGTAGCCAAGTAACCTCCGCTCCCAAGTAACCTCAGCTCCCAAGTAACCTCAGCTCCCAAGTAACCTCAGCTCCCAAGTAACCTCAGCTCCCAAGTAACCTCAGCTCCCATGTAACCTCAGCTCCCAAGTAACCTCAGCTCCCAAGTAACCTCAGCTCCCAAGTAACCTCAGCTCCCAAGTAACCTCAGCTCCCAAGTAACCTCAGCTCCCAAGTAACCTCAGCTCCCAGGTAACCTCAGCTCCCAAGTAACCTCAGCTCCCAGGTAACCTCAGCTCCCAAGTAACCTCAGCTCCCAAGTAACCTCAGCTCCCAAGTAACCTCAGCTCCCAAGTAACCTCAGCTCCCAAGTAACCTCAGCTCCCAAGTAACCTCAGTAGCCAAGTAACCTCAGCTCCCAAGTAACCTCAGCTCCCAAGTAAATTCAGCTCCCAAGTAACCTCAGCTCCCAAGTAACCTCATCTCCCAAGTAACCTCAGCTCCCAAGTAACCTCAGCTCCCAAGTAACCTCAGTAGCCAAGTAACCTCAGCTCCCAAGTAACCTCAGCTCCCAAGTAACCTCAGCTCCCAGGTAACCTCAGCTCCCAAGTAACCTCAGTAGCCAAGTAACCTCAGCTCCCAAGTAACCTCAGCTCCCAAGTAAATTCAGCTCCCAAGTAACCTCAGCTCCCAAGTAACCTCAGCTCCCAAGTAACCTCAGCTCCCAAGTAACCTCAGCTCCCAAGTAACCTCAGCTCCCAAGTAACCTCAGCTCCTTAGTAACCTCAGCTCCCAAGTAACCTCATCTCCCAAGTAACCTCAGCTCCCAAGTAACCTCAGCTCCCAAGTAACCTCAGTAGCCAAGTAACCTCAGCTCCCAAGTAACCTCAGCTCCCAAGTAACCTCAGCTCCCAGGTAACTTCAGCTCCCAAGTAACCTCAGCTCCCAGGTAACCTCAGCTCCCAAGTAACCTCAGCTCCCAAGTAACCTCAGCTCCCAAGTAACCTCAGTAGCCAAGTAACCTCAGCTCCCAAGTAACCTCAGCTCCCAAGTAACCTCAGTAGCCAAGTAACCTCAGCTCCCAAGTAACCTCAGCTCCCAAGTAACCTCAGCTCCCAAGTAACTTCAGCTCCCAAGTAACCTCAGCTCCCAAGTAACCTCAGCTCCCAAGTAACCTCAGCTCCCAAGTAACCTCAGCTCCCAGGTAACCTCAGCTCCCAAGTGACCTCAGCTCCCAAGTAACCTCGGCTCCCAAGTAACCTCAGTAGCCAAGTAACCTCAGCTCCCAAGTAACCTCAGTAGCCAAGTAACCTCAGCTCCCAAGTAACCTCAGCTCCCAAGTAACCTCAGCTCCCAAGTAACCTCAGCTCCCAAGTAACCTCGGCTCCCAAGTAACCTCAGCTCCCAAGTAACCTCAGCTCCCAAGTAACCTCAGCTCCCAAGTAACCTCATTCCCAAGTAACCTCAGTAGGCAAGTAACCTCAGCTCCCAAGTAACCTCAGCTCCCAAATAACTTCAGTAGCCAAGTAACCTCCGCTCCCAAGTAACCTCAGCTCCCAAGTAACCTCAGCTCCCAAGTAACCTCAGTAGCCAAGTAACCTTAGCTCCCAGGTAACCTCCGTAGCCAAGTAACCTCAGCTCCCAAGTAACCTCAGCTCCCAAGTAACCTCAGTAGCCAAGTAACCTCAGCTCCCAAGTAACCTCAGCTCCCAAGTAACTTCAGCTCCCAAGTAACCTCAGTAGCCAAGTAACCTCAGCTCCCAAGTAACCTCAGCTCCCAAGTAACCTCAGTAGCCAAGTAACCTCGGCTCCCAAGTAACCTCAGCTCCCAAGTAACCTCAGCTCCCAAGTAACCTCAGTAGCCAAGTAACCTCAGCTCCCAAGTAACCTCAGTAGCCAAGTAACCTCAGCTCCCAAGTAACCTCAGCTCCCAAGTAACCTCAGCTCCCAAGTAACCTCAGTAGCCAAGTAACCTCAGTAGCCAAGTAACCTCAGTAGCCAAGTAACCTCAGCTCCCAGGTAACCTCAGCTCCCAAGTAACCTCAGTAGCCAAGTAAAATCAGTAGCAAAGTAACCTCAGCTCCTTAGTAACCTCAGTAGCCGAGTAACCTCAGCTCCCAAGTAACCTCAGCTCCCAAGTAACCTCAGTAGCCAAGTAACCTCAGCTCCCAAGTAACCTCAGCTCCCAAGTAACCTCAGCTCCCAAGTAACCTCAGCTCCCAAGTAACCTCAGCTCCCATGTAACCTCAGCTCCTTAGTAACCTCAGCTCCCAAGTAACCTCAGCTCCCAAGTAACCTCAGCTCCCAAGTAACCTCAGCTCCCAAGTAACCTCAGCTCCCAAGTAACCTCAGTAGCAAAGTAACCTCAGCTCCTTAGTAACCTCAGTAGCCAAGTAACCTCAGTAGCCAAGTAACCTCAGCTCCTTAGTAACCTCAGCTCCCAAGTAACCTCAGTAGCCAAGTAACCTCAGCTCCCAAGTAACCTCAGTAGCCAAGTAACCTCAGTAGCCAAGTAACCTCAGCTCCCAAGTAACCTCAGTAACAAAGTAATCTCAGCTCCCAAGTAACCTCAGTAGCCAAGTAACCTCAGTAGCCAAGTAACCTCAGCTGCCAGGTATCCTCAGTAGCCAAGTAAACTCAGCTCCCAAATAACCTCAGCTCCCAAATAACCTCAGTAGCCAAGTAATCTCAGCTCCCAAGTAACCTCAGCTCCCAAGTAACCTCAGCTCCCAAGTAAGCTCAGTAGCCAAGTAACCTCAGCTCCCAGGTAACCTCAGTAGCCAAGTAACCTCAGCTCCCAAGTAACCTCAGCTCCCAAGTAACCTCAGCTCCCAAGTAACCTCAGGTCCCAAGTAACCTCAGCTCCCAAGTAACCTCAGTAGCCAAGTAATCTCAGCTCCCAAGTAACCTCAGCTCCCAAGTAACCTCAGCTCCCAAGTAAGCTCAGTAGCCAAGTAACCTCAGCTCCCAGGTAACCTCAGTAGCAAAGTAACCTCAGCTCCTTAGTAACCTCAGTAGCCAAGTAACCTCAGTAGCCAAGTAACCTCAGCTCCTTAGTAACCTCAGCTCCCAAGTAACCTCAGCTCCCAAGTAACCTCAGCTCCCAAGTAACCTCAGCTCCCAAGTAAGCTCAGTAGCCAAGTAACCTCAGCTCCCAGGTAACCTCAGTAGCCAAGTAACCTCAGCTCCCAAGTAACCTCAGGTCCCAAGTAACCTCAGCTCCCAAGTCACCTCAGCTCCCAAGTAACCTCAGCTCCCAAGTAACCTCAGCTCCCAAGTAACCTCAGCTCCCAAATAACCTCAGTGGCCAAGTAAACTCAGCTCCCAAGTAACTTCAGCTCCCAAGTAACCTCAGTAGCCAAGTAACCTCAGCTCCCAAGTAACCTCAGTAGCCAAGTAACCTCAGCTCCCAAGTAACCTCAGCTCCCAAGTAACCTCAGCTCCTTAGTAACCTCAGCTCCCAAGTAACCTCAGCTCCCAAGTAACCTCAGTAGCCAAGTAACCTCAGTAGCCAAGTAACCTCAGTAGCCAAGTAACCTCAGCTCCCAAGTAACCTCAGTAGCCAAGTAACCTCAGCTCCCAAGTAACCTCAGTAGCAAAGTAACCTCAGCTCCCAAGTAACCTCAGTAGCCAAGTAACCTCAGCTCCCAAGTAACCTCAGTAGCCAAGTTATCTCAGCTCCCAAGTAACCTCAGCTCCCAAGTAACCTCAGCTCCCAAGTAACCTCAGCTCCTTAGTAACCTCAGCTCCCAAGTAACCTCAGCTCCCAAGTAACCTCAGCTCCCAAGTAACCTCAGTAGCCAAGTAACCTCAGTAGCAAAGTAACCTCAGCTCCATAGTAACTTAAGTAGCCAAGTAACCTCAGTAGCCAAGTAACCTCAGCTCCCAAGTAACCTCAGCTCCTTAGTAACCTCAGCTCCCAAGTAACCTCAGCTCCCAAGTAACATCAGTAGCCAAGTAACCTCAGTAGCCAAGTAACCTCAGTAGCCAAGTAACCTCAGCTCCCAAGTAACCTCAGTAGCAAAGTAACCTCAGCTCCCAAGTAACCTCAGTAGCCAAGTAACCTCAGCTCCCAAGTAACCTCAGTAGCCAAGTAATCTCAGCTCCCAAGTAACCTCAGCTCCCAAGTAACCTCAGCTCCCAAGTAACCTCAGCTCCCAACTAACCTCAGCTCCCAAGTAACCTCAGCTCCCAAGTAACCTCAGTAGCCAAGTAACCTCAGTTCCCAAGTAACCTCAGTAGCCAAGTAACCTCAGCTCCCAAGTAACCTCAGCTCCCAAGTAACCTCAGCTCCCAAGTAACCTCAGCTCCCAAGTAACCTCAGTAGCCAAGTAACCTCAGCTCCCAAGTAACCTCAGTAGCCAAGTAACCTCAGCTCCCATGTAACCT
Organism: Chirona hameri; assembly: GCA_036785665.1. Taxonomy (NCBI): domain Eukaryota; kingdom Metazoa; phylum Arthropoda; class Thecostraca; order Balanomorpha; family Balanidae; genus Chirona; species Chirona hameri. The sequence goes on along the minus strand of JAXIVJ010004733.1, from coordinate 58,101 downwards.
CAGTAGCCAAGTAACCTCAGCTCCCAAGTAACCTCAGTAGCAAAGTAACCTCAGCTCCCAAGTAACCTCAGCTCCCAGGTAACCTCAGCTCCCAAGTAACCTCAGCTCCCAAGTAACCTCAGCTCCCAAGTAACCTCAGCTCCCAAGTAACCTCAGCTCCCAAGTAACCTCAGCTCCCAAGTAACCAGCTCCCAAGTAACCTCAGCTCCCAAGTAACCTCAGCTCCCAAGTAACCTCAGCTCCCAAGTAACCTCAGCTCCCACGTAACCTCAGCTCCTAAGTAACCTCAGTAGCCAAGTAACCTCAGCTCCCAAGTAACCTCAGTAGCCAAGTAACCTCAGCTCCCAAGTAACCTCAGTAGCCAAGTAACCTCAGCTCCCATGTTACCTCAGTAGCCAAGTAACCTCAGCTCCCAAGTAACCTCAGCTCCCAAGTAACCTCAGTAGCCAAGTAACCTCAGTAGCCAAGTAACCTCAGCTCCCAAGTAACCTCAGTAGCAAAGTAACCTCATCTCCCAAGTAACCTCAGTAGCCAAGTAACCTCAGTAGCCAAGTTACCTCAGCTCCCAAGTAACCTCAGCTCCCAAGTAACCTCAGCTCCCAAGTAACCTCAGCTCCCAAGTAACCTCAGCTCCCAAGTAACCTCAGCTCCTTAGTAACCTCAGCTCCCAAGTAACCTCAGTAGCCAAGTAACCTCAGCTCCCAAGTAACCTCAGTAGCCAAGTAACCTCAGTAGCCAAGTAACCTCAGTAGCCAAGTAACCTCAGCTCCCATGTAACCTCAGTAGCCAAGTAACCTCAGCTCCCAAGTAACCTCAGTAGCCAAGTAACCTCAGTAGCCAAGTAACCTCAGTAGCCAAGTAACCTCAGCTCCCAAGTAACCTCAGCTCCCAAGTAACCTCAGTAGCCAAGTAACCTCAGCTCCCAGGTAACCTCAGTAGCCAAGTAACCTCAGCTCCCAAGTAACCTCAGCTCCCAAGTAACCTCAGTAGCCAAGTAACCTCCGCTCCCAAGTAACCTCAGCTCCCAAGTAACCTCAGCTCCCAAGTAACCTCAGTAGCCAAGTAACCTCAGCTCCCAAGTAACCTCAGCTCCCAAGTAACCTCAGCTCCCAAGTAACCTCAGCTCCCAAGTAACCTCAGCTCCCAAGTAACCTCAGCTCCCAAGTAACCTCAGCTCCCAAGTAACCTCAGCTCCCAAGTAACCTCAGCTCCCAAGTAACCTCAGCTCCTTAGTAACCTCAACTCCCAAGTAACCTCAGCTCCCAAGTAACCTCAGTAGCCAAGTAACCTCAGCTCCCAAGTAACCTCAGCTCCCAAGTAACCTCAGCTCCCAAGTAACCTCAGCTCCCAAGTAACCTCAGCTCCCAAGTAACCTTAGTAGCAAAGTAACCTCAGCTCCCATGTTACCTCAGTAGCCAAGTAACCTCAGCTCCCACGTAACCTCAGCTCCCAAGTAACCTCAGCTCCTTATTAACCTCAGCTCCCAAGTAACCTCAGCTCCTTAGTAACCTCAGCTCCCAAGTAACCTCAGCTCCCAAGTAACCTCAGTAGCCAAGTAACCTCAGCTCCCAAGTAACCTCAGTAGCAAAGTAACCTCAGCTCCCAAGTAACCTCAGTAGCAAAGTAACCTCAGCTCCCAAGTAACCTCAGCTCCCAAGTAACCTCAGCTCCCAAGTAACCTCTGTAGCCAAGTAACCTCAGCTCCCAAGTAACCTCAGTAGCCAAGTAACCTCATCTCCCAAGTAACCTCAGTAGCCAAGTAACCTCAGCTCCCAAGTAACCTCAGCTCCCAAGTAACCTCAGTAGCCAGGTAACCTCAGCTCCCAAGTAACCTCAGTAGCAAAGTAACATCAGCTCCCAAGTAACCTCAGTAGCAAAGTAACCTCAGCTCCCAAGTAACCTCAGCTCTTTAGTAACCTCAGCTCCCAAGTAACCTCAGTAGCCAAGTAACCTCAGTAGCCAAGTAATCTCAGCTCCCAAGTAACCTCAGTAGCCAAGTAACCTCAGCTCCCAAGTAACCTCAGCTCCGAAATAACCTCAGTAGCCAAGTAACCTCAATAGCCAAGTAACCTCAGTAGCCAAGTAACCTCAGCTCCCAAGTAACCTCAGTAGCAAAGTAACGTCAGCTCCCAAGTAACCTCAGTAGCCAAGTAACCTCAGCTCCCAAGTAACCTCAGTAGCCAAGTAACCTCAGCTCCCAAGAAACCTCAGCTCCCAAGTAACCTCAGTAGCCAAGTAACCTCAGCTCCCAAGTAACCTCAGCTCCCAAGTAACCTCAGCTCCCAAGTAACCTCAGCTCCCAAGTAACCTCAGCTCCCAAGTAACCTCAGTAGCCAGCGAGCCGAAAAATGTGGATCTTAACATCCATACATTATTACACCTTTGCCATCACTTACAATGGAATATATTCAGTGTCGACAGTGCGCAGATTTGGTCTCTAATGTTGGTTTGAATGCCCCCGCTCACTATCTCTGTCTCGCTATACCTGCAGTTTGCCCTGACCCCCGTCTCCCCTCCTCCAGCTTCATGGAGTTCAGCTGCACCCTGCCCAAGGAGAAGGACCTCACAGTGAGCGTGATGGACTATGACGTCATCAGCAAGGATGACCTCATCGGCGAGACCAAGATCGACCTTGAGAACCGCTACATGACCAAGTACCGGTCCACCTGCGGCATCCCCAGGGACTACCACCTGTGAGTGATACCTAGGTTCTAGTTACCTAGTTCGATTAGTTTGTTATAGATACCTAGTTCGATGGGCGCCATATAACTATTGTGTTGCGACGTCCTTAAGCCCCAATCATCATCATCATCATACCTTGTTGCATTATGAGTCACCTGTGAATAGCGTTGATAATGAACTGTAATGTGTAGTTTGTAGTGAAGACGCGATGAATGGGTGAAGACGCGATGAATGGGTGAAGGGTGTTGACGGATATCGATCTACTGTTATTGATTGTGAGGAGGTTGGGTGCGGCAAAGGTCTGTTCTTTAAGGCGGCCGCACACTGGGCCATTCGGCGCGCGATATCACCGCGACATTCCGCGGTTCCGCGGTGTTCAGTACAGACAAAGCTCGTCCAGATCAGGTTTATTCCGCGATATCGCGCGCCGAATGACGCAGTGTGCGGCCGCCTTTATTGTGATAAATTTACAACAGCAGAAGTGTTAAAATGCGTAACTTGAATTGAACATTTATTTGTATTGCGCTCAGCTTCACTAAGTTTGCTTTAAGTTTATTTTTGTTACGTATTTTGTATCGATCTTTGTCCTTTGGTGATAATGACTTTCGTTGGCACGTTTATTGGGATAATGACCTCTGACCTGACCTGACCTTTGACCTGACCTCTGACCTAACCTCTGACCTGACCTCTGACCTGACCTCTGACCTGACCTCTGACCTGACCTCTGACCTGACCTCTGACCTGACCTCTGACCTGACCTCTGACCTGACCTCTGACCTGACCTCTGACCTGACCTCTGACCTGACCTCTGACCTGACCTCTGACCTGACCTCTGACCTGACCTCTGACCTGACCTCTGGCCCTCAGGTCGGGGCCGAACCAGTGGAGAGATGCTCAGACTCCGCGGGAGATTCTGGAGAACGTCTGTGAGACGAACAATCGTTCTCAGCCGCTGTGGCTCTCCAAGACGGAGGTGGTCATCGGAAACAAACACTACAGGCTCAGCGAACTCGAAGGTTTGGCAGGGTTTGGCGCAAACACTGGGATATGTGCGTCGTGGGAATATCATCGGTGTTTTAAAGCACGCAGATGAACAGCTGTTTGTGTAATCCCGATGACTATTATATAAGGCTTGACTTGATTTTTTTCGTGTTATGAGTTTCGTCAAAAACTGGACCACCTTTCTGATTCTGTGTAAAACTCGCTTTTTTACATTTTGTTTCAAAATTATTTGGCGCTTTATGATATGGTATCGGGGTTGCGTGTAGACTGTAGACATCTTCCCAGCTGACTTGCGTTTCGCTCCCATTGTACAGTCCCCAGCCTGATCGGAGGACCTCGGTCTCAGTCTTTCTCCATTTGACAATTATGTGTGACAAGTTTGGCCAAATCCGGCCGTATCTGCCCTGCCCTGCCCTGCCCTGCCCTGCCCTGCCCTGCCCTGCCCTGCCCTGCCCTGCCCTGCCCTGCCCTACCCTGCCCTACCCTGCCCTACCCCGCACTGACCTGACCCGACCTGACCTGACCTGACCTGACCTGACCTGACCTGCCCTACCCTGCCCTACCCCGCACTGCCCTGCCCTGACCTGACCTGACCTGACCTGACCTGAACTGCCTTGCCCTGACCTGAACTGCCTTGCCTTGTCCTGACCTGACCTGCCCTGCCCTGCCATGCCCTGACCTGTACTGACCTTTCCCGACCTCTACTCCCCCACATACCGATATGTGTGCGCGTTCATCCCCCTGTGACCTGACCTGCCCGGACATGCCCTGCCCTGTCTTACTCTGATCTGACCTGACCTCTACCCCCCCCCCCCCAGACCGATTAGTGACGCGTCCACGTCGCTGAGACCTGACCTGGCCTTTGACTTCTCTCAGACCGCTCAGTGGCTCGTCCCTCCTCACTGGGACCTGACCTGACCTCTGATCTCTGACCTCTGACCTCTGACCTCTGACCTCTGACCTCTGACCTCTGACCTCTGACCTCTGACCTCTGACCTCTGACCTCTGACCTCTGACCTCTGACCTCTGACCCCTCCGCTGCCCCCACAGACCGGACGGCAGCACGTCCCTCCTCGCTGGGACCTGAAGACGAGCGCCTGGCGCTGCTGGTGCTTCACACGTTCGAACTGGTTCCTGAACACGTGGAGACGCGGCGGCTGTTCAACCCAGCCATGCCGGACCTCGAGCAGGGAAAGGTATCAGAACTGCGGGCGGGGAGACGAGACGAGCGAGTGACTTCGAGCAGGGAAAGGTATCAGAACTGCGGGCGGGGAGACGAGACGAGCGAGTGTCCTCGAGCAGGGAAAGGTATCAGAACTGCGGGCGGGGAGACGAGACGAGCGAGTGTCCTCGAGCAGGGAAAGGTATCAGAACTGCGGGCGGGGAGACGAGCGAGTGACCTCGATCAGGGAAAGGTATCAGAACTGCGGGCGGGGAGACGAGCGAGTGTCCTCGAGCAGGGAAAGGTATCAGAACTGTGGGCGGGGAGACGAGACGGGCGAGTGTCCTCGAGCAGGGCAAGGTATCAGAACTGCGGGCGGGGAGACGAGACGAGCGAGTGTCCTCGAGCAGGGCAAGGTATCAGAACTGCGGGCGGGGAGACGAGCGAGTGTCCTCGAGCAGGTAAAGGTATCAGAACTGTGGACGGGGAGACGAGACGAGCGAGTGTCCTCGAGCAGGGCAAGGTGTCAGAACTGCGGGCGGGGAGACGAGCGAGTGTCCTCGAGCAAGGCAAGGTATCAAAACTGTGGGCGGGGAGACTAGACGAGCGAGTGTCCTCGAGCAGGGAAAGGTATCAGAGCTGTGGGCGGGGAGACGAGACGAGCGAGTGACCTCGAGCAGGGAAAGGTATCAGAACTGCGGGCGGGGAGACGAGACGAGCGAGTGTCCTCGAGCAGGGCAAGGTATCAGAACTGCGGGCGGGGAGACGAGCGAGTGTCCTCGAGCAGGGCAAGGTATCAGAACTGCGGGCGGGGAGACGAGCGAGTGTCCTCGAGCAGGGCAAGGTATCAGAACTGCGGGCGGGGAGACGAGCGAGTGTCCTCGAGCAGGGCAAGGTATCAGAACTGCAGGCGGGGAGACGAGCGAGTGTCCTCGAGCAGGAAAGGTATCAGAACTGCGGGCGGGGAGACGAGCGAGTGTCCTCGAGCAGGGCAAGGTATCAGAACTGTGGGCGGGGAGACGAGACGAGCGAGTGTCCTCGAGCAGGGCAAGGTATCAGAACTGCGGGCGGGGAGACGAGCGAGTGAGTGTCCTCGAGCAGGGCAAGGTATCAAAACTGTGGGCGGGGAGACGAGACGAGCGAGTGTCCTCGAGAAGGGAAAGGTATCAGAACTGTGGGCGGGGAGACGAGACGAGCGAGTGTCCTCGAGCAGGGAAAGGTATCAGAGCTGTGGGCGGGGAGACGAGACGAGCGAGTGTCCTCGAGCAGGGAAAGGTATCAGAACTGCGGGCGGGGAGACGAGCGAGTGCCCTCGAGCAGGGCAAGGTATCAGAACTGTGGGCGGGGAGACGAGACGAGCGAGTGTCCTCGAGCAGGCACGGTGGTCTATGGAGTTCAGGGGAGAGTTGAGTCAAGTTCATGTCAAAGAAACAGGAATATGAAATTGTTACCATGTCAGCCGCATTTTGCTGTGTTTTGCTGTTTGCTGGTTTTATCCAGATCGCCTTATTTCGCAGTTTTCTTTTTCTCTCAAATGGTATCGCTGGGTGTAGTCTGTTTGATTATGAGCTAGTGCTGAACTATCGGTCATCATCTGAAGTAACCCATGTGACGGCCTTCAAAGCCTGAACTCATGTGACGCGCCAACCATCTGACCTCTGACCTCTCCTGAACTGACCATGCTTTCTCAGCTGGAGATGATGGTGGACATCTTCCCAAAGTCGGCCGGACCTCCCGGCCCTGCGTTCGACATCACCCCGCGCGAGCCCAGCAAGTAAGACGACCTCCTCCCGGCCTCTACACGGGGGTTTCGATTCACGAAGGAAACTGTTAGATAGTTAGACAGTGGTTATGTATGAAATGCTGATTAGGTATAGCATCTAACCTTTTTCCTATTGATAAGTTAATCTGGCAGAATGTTATGTTAATCTGGCAGGATGTTACGTTAATCTGGCAGGATTTTGCGTTAATCTGGCAGGATGTTACATTAATATGGCAGGATGTTACGTTAATCTGGCAGGATGTTAAGTTAATCTGGCAGAATGTTACGTTAATCTGGCAGGATGTTAAGTTAATCTGGCAGAATGTTACGTTAATCTGGCAGAATGTTGCGTTAATCTGGCAGAATGGTACGTTAATCTGGCAGGATGTTACGTTAATCTGGCAAGATGTTACGTTAATCTGGCAGAATGTTACGTTAATCTGGCAGGATGTTACGTTAATCTGGCAGAATGGTACGTTAATCTGGCAGGATGTTACGTTAATCTGGCAGGATGTTACGTTAATCTGGCAGAATGTTACGTTAATCTGGCAGGATGTTAAGTTAATCTGGCAGAATGTTACGTTAATCTGGCAGGATGTTACGTTAATCTGGCAGAATGTTACGTTAATCTGGCAGAATGTTGCGTTAATCTGGCAGAATGTTACGTTAATTTGGCGGGATCGTAGGAAAATATAATGATTTATTATGTCATTGTGGATCTGAAGCTAGATTGCCAGGTACACGAGCAAACCAATCATCTAACGGTATCGCTACCTTAGACCATCTCCCATGTCATAATAGGCTATAGACAACTACATGCGTGCTGCGTGGGTGTTAGCATTATGAGCGAAATCACGCCGATTGCTATGCTCAGCGCGGTCATGCACGACATTGATTTGCACCGTGAGATCTCACCACCAAGCCTCCTTCCCTTCACCATAACATGCTAGTCTTGCACGTATATTTCGCCGGTTCGATTCCCGGTGTGGCCCGACTTTTCACGGCGTGCGTGTCTGCGCGTGTGTCTGCAGGTATCAGTTGCGCGTCGTGCTGTACAACGTGATGGACGTGGTGATGCAGGAGTTCTCTACCGTCTCTCAGAGCAGCATGTCCGACGTCTACGTCAAGTGCTGGATCCAGGGGGACAAGAACGTGCAGAAAACGGACGTGCACTACAGGTGAGAAGTCATGGTGATGGCGGCGCGGGTAGTTTTCAGTGATGTGGTGACGATGTTCAAATGCTTGATGGTCTATAAAATTGGCCATGACGTGCTTGACCAATCAATACTGGGATCCACTTGGTTTTATGACTGAATTTCCTGAAATTTATTAAGATTATTGACAGACTTATGAATAAATATTGAAAGCGGGGGGGGGGGGACGCATGGTTTTATCGTCACAAAATGCCAGCCTCATGAAGTAAGGTTTCCTGAATGTAAAGTCGTCCAGAATTAGTGCTGTGAGGGTGGTCAACGATGACATCATCTGGCTGATGACGTCATCTGACTGATGACGTCATCTGACTGATGACGTCATCTGACCGATGACGTCATCGTCGCCAGGTGTATGGACGGCGAGGCCATGTTCAACACTGTGAGGGTGTTCGACAATGACGTCATTTGACCAATGACGTCATTTGACCGATGACGTCATCGTCGCCAGGTGTATGGACGGCGAGGCCATGTTCAACTGGCGCTTCGTGTTCGACCTGGATTACCTGGAGGCCGAGAGGATGATCGTCATCAAGTCCAAGGTCAGTGCCGGGGTCACAGGCAGGTCAGAAGGTCACTCAAAGTCGACGGGGGACCTGGCTGGTTATCCTTCCCGCGGTGCCCCGTCCATGGTGACCACCTCCCACAGATACAATGCCACGGAACGACCAACATATGCTAAATGCTCAGGAATAAGTTGTATAATGTCTCGAATTGGTTAATCATACTTGCTTTGTTCATCAATTTAGACCGATGACTTGTCGTGATTTTATTGATTGATTTTGTTATCTTTCGTAATCCATTGCGCAGCAACACATTAGGACTGGTGTAGCGCCTTAAGTTTTGTGTTTGGGAGACCGTCTCATTGTATCCTCCTTCCTCGCGGTCAGTTGCCGTCCATTGTTACATCAACTCTGACCGTGGTGTGAGTAGTGAGTTCCCCTGACCGTCTTACCCCTTCTGCCCCCTGACCTGACCTGACCTTATGCCCCCCCCCCCTCGCCGACAGGACCACTTCTGGAGTCTGGCCGAGCGCGAGGACCACCGGCCTCCGAAGCTGATGTTCCAGATATGGGACAACGACCTCATCAGCAAGGACGACTACATCGGTACGTGGGCTGAAATCAGGGTCAGGTGGTGCTGAGTGACATGGTGGTGGCGTCGTTTGCAACGGGGAGGTTCGAGGCTTGCCAGCGGCGAATTATTTGTTTTGTTAAGTGGCTTGTGCCCGCTCAGGCCACGTTTTCTGTCTAATAACTTAGTAGGGCGGCGTCCTTTACGACACATCACGACCTATGGGAGTGATGCACCTTTGGACCTGATGCACCGTTTGGTTCTGATACACATTTGCTCTCCCTAATCCGCCTGACTCTTATACCTGCAATACGGATACCTTTGACTCGGATACACCTGTGCTCCTCCCTTCTCCCAGGCGAGATCGAGCTGGACCTGAACCGCCTTCTCTGCCCGGCCCGAACCACCCCCGACTGCAGCCTGATACCTGTGATACTGATGCATCTCACTCTGATACTGATACCTCTCACTCTGATGCTGATACCTCTCACTCTGATACTGATACTGATACCTCTCACTCTGATGCTGATACCTCTCACTCTCATACTGATACTGATACCTCTCACTCTGATACTGATACCTCTCACTCTGATACTGATACCTCTCACTCTGATGTTGATACTGATACATCTCACTCTGATGCTGATACCTCTCACTCTGATACTGATACCTCTCACTCTGATACTGATACTGATACCTCCCACTCTGATACTGATACCTCTCACTCTGATACTGATACCTCTCACACTGATACTGATACCTCTCACTCTGATACTAATACCTCTCACTGATCCTGCTACCTCTCACTCTGATACTGATACCTCTCACTCTGATACTGATACTGATACCTCTCACTCTGATACTGATACCTCTCACTCTGATACTGATACCTCACACTGATACTGATACCTCTCACTCTGATACTGATACCTCTCACTGATACTGATACCTCTCACTCTGATACTGATACCTCTCACTCTGATACTGATACTGATACCTCTCACTCAGATGTTGATACTGATACCTCTCACTCTGATACTGATACCTCTCACTCTGATACTGATACTGATACCTCTCACCCTGATACTGATACATCTCACTCTGATACTGATACCTCTCACTCTGATACTGATACCTCTCACTGATACTGATACCTCTCACTCTGATACTGATACCTCTCACTCTGATGTTGATACTGATACCTCTCACTCTGATACTGATACCTCTCACTCTGATGTTGATACTGATACCTCTCACTCTGATACTGATACCTCTCACTCTGATGTTGATACCTCTCACTCTGATACTGATACCTCTCACTCTGATGTTGATACTGATACCTCTCACTCTGATACTGATACATCTCGCTCTGATACTGATACCTCTCACTCTGATACTGATACCTCTCACTCTGATACTGATAGTGATACCTCTCACTATGATACTGATACTGATACCTCTCACTCTGATACAGATACCTCTCACTCTGATAGTGATGCCTCTCACTGATACTGATACCTCTAACTCTGATACTGATACCCCTCACTCTGATACTGATACATCTCACTCTGATACTGATACCTCTCACTCTGATACTGATACTGATACCTCTCACTCTGATACTGATACCTCTCACTCTGATACTGATACTGATACCTCTCACTCTGATACTGATACCTCTCACTCTGATACTGATACCTCTCACTGATCCTGATACCTCTAACTCTGATACTGATACCTCTCACTCTGATACTGATACCTCTCACTCTGATACTGATACCCCTCACTCTGATACTGATACCTCTCACTCTGATACTGATACCCCTCACTCTGATACTGATACCTCTCACTCTGATACTGATACCTCTCACTCTGATACTGATACTGATACCTCTCACTCTGATACTGATACATCTCACTCTGATACTGATACCTCTCACTGATACTGATACCTCTCACTCTGATACTGATACCTCTCACTCTGATACTGATACCTCTCACTCTGATACTGATACTGATACCTCTCACTCTGATGTTGATACTGATACCTCTCACTCTGATACTGATACCTCTCACTCTGATACTGATACCTCTCACTCTGATGTTGATACCTCTCACTCTGATACTGATACCTCTCACTCTGATGTTGATACTGATACCTCTCACTCTGATACTGATACATCTCACTCTGCTACTGATACCTCTCACTCTGATACTGATACCTCTCACTCTGATACTGATGTGATACCTCTCACTATGATACTGATACTGATACCTCTCACTCTGATACAGATACCTCTCACTCTGATACTGATACCTCTCACTGATACTGATACCTCTAACTCTGATACTGATACATCTCACTCTGATACTGATACCTCTCACTCTGATACTGATACTGATACCTCTCACTCTGATACTGATACCTCTCACTCTGATGCTGATACTGATACCTCTCACTCTGATACTGATACTGATACTGATACCTCTCACTCTGATACTGATACCTCTCACTGATCCTGATACCTCTAACTCTGATACTGATACCTCTCACTCTGATACTGATACCTCTCACTCTGATACTGATACCCCTCACTCTGATACTGATACCTCTCACTCTGATACTGATGCCTCTCACTCTGATACTGATGCCTCTCACTCTGATACTGATACTGATACCTCTCACTCTGATACTGATACCTCTCACACTGATACTGATACCTCTCACACTGATACTGATGCCTCTCACTCTGATACTGATACTGATACCTCTCACTCTGATACTGATACCTCTCACACTGATACTGATACCTCTCACTCTGATACTGATACATCTCACTCTGATACTGATACCTCTCACTGATACTGATACCTCTCACTCTGATACTGATACCTCTCACTCTGATACTGATACCTCTCACTCTGATACTGATACTGATACCTCTCACTCTGATACTCATACTTCTCACTCTGATACTGATACCTCTTACTCTGATACTGATACCTCACTCTGATACTGATTTCCCTAACTCTGATACTGATACCTCTCACTCTGATACTGATACCCCTCACTCTGATACTGATACCTCTCACTCTGATACTGATACGACTCACTCTGATACTGATACCTCTCACTCTGATACTGATACTGATACCTCTCACTCTGATACTGATACTGATACCTCTCACACTGATACCGATACCTCTCACTCTGATACTGATACTGATACCTCTCACTCTGATGTTGATACTGATACATCTCACTCTGATGTTGATACTGATACCTCTCACTCTGATACTGATACCTCTCACTCTGATACTGATACCTCTCACTCTGATACTGATACCTCTCACTCTGATACTGATACTGATACCTCTCACTCTGATACTGATACTGATACCTCTCACACTGATACTGATACCTCTCACTCTGATACTGATACCTCTCACTCTGATACTGATACTGATACCTCTCACTCTGATACTGATACCTCTCACACTGATACTGATACCTCTCACTGATACTGATACCTCTCACTCTGATACTGATACCTCTGACTCTGATACTGATACCTCTCACACTGATACTGATATATCTCACTCTGATACTGATACCTCTCACTCTGATACTGATACCTCTCACTCTGATACTGATACCTCTCACTCTGATACTGATACTGATACCTCTCACTCTGATACTGATACTGATACCTCTCACACTGATACTGATACCTCTCACTCTGATACTGATACTGATACCTCTCACACTGATACTGATACCTCTCACTCTGATACTGATACTGATACCTCTCACTCTGATACTGATACTGATACCTCTCACTCTGATACTGATACCTCTCACCCTGATGCTGATACATCTCACTCTGATACTGATACCTCTCACTCTGATACTGATACCTCTCACACCGATACTGATACCTCTGATACTGATACTGATACCTCTGATACTGATACTGATACCTCTGATACTGATATAGATACCTCTCACTCTGATACTGATACATCTCACTCTGATACTGCTACCTCTCACTATGATACTGATACCTGTCACTCTGATACTGATACCTCTCACTCTGGTACTGATACCTCTCACTCTGATACTGATACCTCTCACTATGATACTGATACCTCTCACTCTGATACTGATACCTCTCACTCTGATACTGATACCTCTCACTCTGATACTGATACCTCTCACTATGCTACTGATACCTCTCACTCTGATACTGATACCTCTCACTCTGATACTGTTACCCCTCACTCTGATACTGATACCTCTCACTCTGTGCAGGTGAGATCGAGCTGGACCTGAACCGCCTGCTCTGCCCGGCTCGTACCGCCTCGGACTGTAGTCTGGCCCAGCTGGACTCCACCCAGCCTGAGGATTCCGCCATCAACGGAGCGATCACCGCCCTCTCAGACAGCCTCAGGCGGAGGAAGAAGGAGGAGTGAGTACCAAGGAGCGAACCAGCAACCGTCCACCTCACAGGACAGCTGACCGCCCCAGTCAGCTGGCTAGTGAGGTGGAGGGTTACTTGTTCGAATCCTCACGAGGGAATGTGGGTGTTTTGGTGTCACTTTGGTAATGGCAATGGATGACACTTTGTGCGATATACACTGATGTTGGTAAATGGTGTAGCGTGGCTATTGTCTTTCAAGTCGATGACTAGTATATATACCCTACTGTCTGAAAACAAAGTAAGCCTTTATTAAGCATATCGTTTACATTTAAACAAATATTCAGCTGAAAGGACTTTCAGCTAATCTCGAACCAAAACATAAGACATTATAGACATTACGTTAGTGATCCCTGGCCAGTGACAGCTGACTGCGTATAAAGTCTGACTGTACTGTGTGCCGACCTGACCTGACCTGTATTATGTGACGACCTGACCTGACCTGTACTATGTGACGACCTGACCTGACCTGTACTATGTGACGACCTGACCTGACCTGTACTATGTGCCGACCTGACCTGACCTGTATTATGTGACGACCTGACCTGACCTGTACTATGTGACGACCTGACCTGACCTGTACTATGTGACGACCTGACCTGACCTGTACTATGTGCCGACCTGACCTGACCTGTACTATGTGCCGACCTGACCTGACCTGTTCTATGTGACGACCTGACCTGACCTGTACTATGTGACAACCTGACCTGTATTATGTGACGACCTGACCTGACCTGTACTATGTGACGACCTGACCTGACCTGTACTATGTGACGACCTGACCTGACCTGTACTATGTGCCGACCTGACCTGACCTGTATTATGTGACGACCTGACCTGACCTGTACTATGTGACGACCTGACCTGACCTGTACTATGTGACGACCTGACCTGACCTGTACTATGTGCCGACCTGACCTGACCTGTACTGTGTGCCGACCTGACCTGACCTGTATTATGTGACGACCTGACCTGACCTGTACTATGTGACAACCTGACCTGTATTATGTGACGACCTGACCTGACCTGTACTATGTGACGACCTGACCTGACCTGTACTATGTGCCGACCTGACCTGACCTGTACTATGTGCCGACCTGACCTGACCTGACTGTACTATGTGCCGACCTGACCTGACCTGTACTATGTGACGACCTGACCTGACCTGTACTATGTGCCGACCTGACCTGACCTGTACTATGTGCCGACCTGACCTGACCTGTTCTATGTGACGACCTGACCTGACCTGTACTATATGCCGACCTGACCTGACCTGTACTATGTGACGACCTGACCTGACCTGTACTGTGTGCCGACCTGACCTGACCTGTTCTATGTGACGACCTGACCTGACCTGACCTGTACTATGTGACGACCTGACCTGACCTGTACTATGTAACGACCTGACCTGACCTGTTCTATGTGACGACCTGACCTGACCTGTTCTATGTGACGACCTGACCTGACCTGTACTATGTGACGACCTGACCTGTACTGTGTGCCGACCTGACCTGACCTGTTCTATGTGACGACCTGACCTGACCTGACCTGTACTATGTGACGACCTGACCTGACCTGTACTATGTGCCGACCTGACCTGACCTGTACTATGTGCCGACCTGACCTGACCTGTACTATGTGCCGACCTGACCTGACCTGTACTATGTGCCGACCTGACCTGACCTGTACTATGTGACGACCTGACCTGACCTGACCTGTATTATGTGACGACCTGACCTGACCTGTACTATGTGCCGACCTGACCTGACCTGACCTGTACTGTGTGCCGACCTGACCTGACCTGTACTATGTGCCGACCTGACCTGACCTGTACTATGTGCCGACCTGACCTGACCTGTACTATGTGCCGACCTGACCTGACCTGACCTGTACTATGTGCCGACCTGACCTGACCTGTACTATGTGCCGACCTGACCTGACCTGTACTATGTGCCGACCTGACCTGACCTGACCTGTACTATGTGCCGACCTGACCTGACCTGTACTATGTGCCGACCTGACCTGACCTGTACTATGTGCCGACCTGACCTGACCTGACCTGTACTATGTGCCGACCTGACCTGACCTGACCTGTACTATGTGCCGACCTGACCTGACCTGACCTGTACTATGTGACGACCTGACCTGACCTGTACTATGTGCCGACCTGACCTGACCTGTACTATGTGACGACCTGACCTGACCTGTACTATGTGCCGACCTGACCTGACCTGTACTATGTGCCGACCTGACCTGACCTGTACTATGTGCCGACCTGACCTGACCTGACTGTACTATGTGCCGACCTGACCTGACCTGACCTGTACTATGTGCCGACCTGACCTGACCTGTACTATGTGCCGACCTGACCTGACCTGACCTGTACTATGTGCCGGCCTGACCTGACCTGACCTGTACTATGTGCCGACCTGACCTGACCTGACCTGTACTATGTGCCGACCTGACCTGACCTGACCTGTACTATGTGCCGACCTGACCTGACCTGTACTATGTGCCGACCTGACCTGACCTGTACTATGTGACGACCTGACCTGACCTGTACTATGTGACGACCTGACCTGACCTGTACTATGTGCCGACCTGACCTGACCTGTTCTATGTGACGACCTGACCTGACCTGTACTATGTGACGACCTGACCTGACCTGTACTATGTGACGACCTGACCTGACCTGTACTATGTGACAACCTGACCTGACCTGTACTATGTGCCGACCTGACCTGACCTGTACTATGTGCCGACCTGACCTGACCTGTACTATGTGCCGACCTGACCTGACCTGTACTATGTGCCGACCTGACCTGACCTGTACTATGTGCCGACCTGACCTGACCTGTACTATGTGACGACCTGACCTGACCTGTACTGTGTGACGACCTGACCTGACCTGTACTATGTGACGACCTGACCTGACCTGTTCTATGTGACGACCTGACCTGACCTGTACTATGTGACGACCTGACCTGACCTGACTGTACTATGTGACGACCTGACCTGATCTGTACTATGTGACGACCTGACCTGACCTGTACTATGTGCCGACCTGACCTGACCTGACTGTACTATGTGACGACCTGACCTGACCTGTACTATGTGACGACCTGACCTGACCTGTACTATGTGCTGACCTGACCTGACCTGTACTATGTGCCGACCTGACCTGACCTGTACTATGTGCCGACCTGACCTGACCTGACCTGACCTGTTCTATGTGACGACCTGACCTGTACTATGTGCCGACCTGACCTGACCTGACTGTACTATGTGACGACCTGACCTGACCTGTACTATGTGACGACCTGACCTGACCTGTACTATGTGCCGACCTGACCTGACCTGACCTGTACTATGTGCCGACCTGACCTGACCTGTACTATGTGCCGACTTGACCTGACCTGACCTGTTATTTGTGACGACCTGACCTGACCTGTACTATGTGCCGACCTGACCTGACCTGACCTGTTCTTTGTGACGACCTGACCTGACCTGTACTATGTGCCGACCTGACCTGACCTGTACTATGTGCCGACCTGACCTGACCTGTACTATGTGCCGACCTGACCTGACCTGACCTGTTCTATGTGACGACCTGACCTGACCTGTACTATGTGCCGACCTGACCTGACCTGACTGTACTATGTGACGACCTGACCTGACCCGTACTATGTGACGACCTGACCTGACCTGTACTATGTGCCGACCTGACCTGACCTGACCTGTACTATGTGCCGACCTGACCTGACCTGACCTGTACTATGTGCCGACCTGACATGACCTGTACTATGTGCCGACCTGACCTGACCTGTACTATGTGCCGACCTGACCTGACCTGTACTATGTGCCGACCTGACCTGACCTGTACTATGTGACGACCTGACCTGACCTGTACTGTGTGACGACCTGACCTGACCTGTTCTATGTGACGACCTGACCTGACCTGTACTATGTGCCGACCTGACCTGACCTGTACTATGTGCCGACCTGACCTGACCTGTACTATGTGACGACCTGACCTGACCTGTACTATGTGCCGACCTGACCTGACCTGACTGTATTATGTGACGACCTGACCTGACCTGTACTATGTGACGACCTGACCTGACCTGTACTATGTGACGACCTGACCTGACCTGTACTATGTGCCGACCTGACCTGACCTGTACTATGTGCCGACCTGACCTGACCTGTACTATGTGACGACCTGACCTGACCTGTACTATGTGCCGACCTGACCTGACCTGACTGTAATATGTGACGACCTGACCTGACCTGTACTATGTGACGACCTGACCTGACCTGTACTATGTGACGACCTGACCTGACCTGTACTATGTGACGACCTGACCTGACCTGTACTATGTGCCGACCTGACCTGACCTGTACTATGTGACGACCTGACCTGACCTGACCTGTACTATGTGACGACCTGACCTGACCTGTACTATGTGACGACCTGACCTGACCTGTTCTATGTGACGACCTGACCTGACCTGTACTATGTGGCGACCTGACCTGACCTGTACTATATGCCGACCTTACCTGACCTGTACTATGTGCCGACCTGACCTGACCTGTACTGTGTGACGACCTGACCTGACCTGTACTATGTGACGACCTGACCTGACCTGTACTATGTGCCGACCTGACCTGACCTGACTGTACTATGTGACGACCTGACCTGACCTGTTCTATGTGACGACCTGACCTGACCTGTACTATGTGCCGACCTGACCTGACCTGAATGTACTATGTGACGACCTGACCTGACCTGTACTATGTGACGACCTGACCTGACCTGTTCTATGTGCTGACCTGACCTGACCTGTTCTATGTGACGACCTGACCTGACCTGTACTATGTGCCGACCTGACCTGACCTGTACTATGTGCCGACCTGACCTGACCTGACCTGTACTATGTGCCGACCTGACCTGACCTGACCTGTACTATGTGACGACCTGACCTGACCTGTACTATGTGACGACCTGACCTGACCTGTACTATGTACCGACCTGACCTGACCTGACCTGTACTATGTGCCGACCTGACCTGACCTGTACTATGTGCCGACCTGACCTGACCTGTACTATGTGACGACCTGACCTGACCTGACCTGTACTATGTGCCGACCTGACCTGACCTGTACTATGTGCCGACCTGACCTGACCTGTACTATGTGCCGACCTGACCTGACCTGACCTGTACTATGTGCCGACCTGACCTGACCTGTACTATGTGCCGACCTGACCTGACATGTACTATGTGCCGACCTGACCTGACCTGTACTATGTGACGACCTGACCTGACCTGTACTATGTGACGACCTGACCTGACCTGTATTATGTGACGACCTGACCTGACCTGTACTATGTGCCGACCTGACCTGACCTGTACTATGTGCCGACCTGACCTGACCTGTACTATGTGACGACCTGACCTGACCTGTACTATGTGACGACCTGACCTGACCTGTATTATGTGACGACCTGACCTGACCTGTACTATGTGCCGACCTGACCTGACCTGTACTATGTGACGACCTGACCTGTACTATGTGCCGACCTGACCTGACCTGTATTATGTGACGACCTGACCTGACCTGTATTATGTGCCGACCTGACCTGACCTGTACTATTTGCCGACCTGACCTGACCTGTACTATGTGACGACCTGACCTGACCTGTACTATGTGACGACCTGACCTGACCTGTATTATGTGACGACCTGATCTGACCTGTACTGTGTGCCGACCTGACCTGACCTGTACTATGTGACGACCTGACCTGACCTGTACTATGTGACGACCTGACCTGACCTGTTCTATGTGACGACCTGACCTGACCTGTACTATGTGACGACCTGACCTGACCTGACCTGTATTATGTGACGACCTGACCTGACCTGTACTGTGTGCCGACCTGACCTGACCTGTACTATGTGACGACCTGACCTGACCTGTACTATGTGACGACCTGACCTGACCTGTACTATGTGCCGACCTGACCTGACCTGTACTGTGTGCCGACCTGACCTGACCTGTACTATGTGCCGACCTGACCTGACCTGACTGTACTATGTGCCGACCTGACCTGACCTGTACTATGTGCCGACCTGACCTGACCTGACTGTACTATGTGCCGACCTGACCTGTACTATGTGACGACCTGACCTGACCTGACCTGTTCTATGTGACGACCTGACCTGACCTGTACTATGTGCCGACCTGACCTGACCTGTACTATGTGACGACCTGACCTGACCTGTACTATGTGCCGACCTGACCTGACCTGACCTGTACTATGTGCCGACCTGACCTGACCTGTACTATGTGACGACCTGACCTGACCTGTACTATGTGACGACCTGACCTGACCTGTACTATGTGACGACCTGACCTGACCTGTACTATGTGCCGACCTGACCTGACCTGTACTATGTGACGACCTGACCTGACCTGTTCTATGTGACGACCTGACCTGACCTGTACTATGTGCCGACCTGACCTGACCTGTACTATGTGCCGACCTGACCTGACTTGTACTATGTGCCGACCTGACCTGACCTGTACTATGTGCCGACCTGACCTGACCTGTACTATGTGCCGACCTGACCTGACCTGTACTATGTGCCGACCTGACCTGACCTGACCTGTACTATGTGCCGACCTGACCTGACCTGTACTATGTGACGACCTGACCTGACCTGTTCTATGTGACGACCTGACCTGACCTGTACTATGTGCCGACCTGACCTGACTGTACTATGTGACGACCTGACCTGACCTGTACTATGTGACGACCTGACCTGACCTGTACTATGTGACGACCTGACCTGACCTGTATTATGTGCCGACCTGACCTGACCTGTACTATGTGACGACCTGACCTGACCTGTTATATGTGCCGACCTGACCTGACCTGTGCTATGTGACGACCTGACCTGACCTGACCTGTACTATGTGCCGACCTGACCTGACCTGTACTATGTGCCGACCTGACCTGACCTGTACTATGTGACGACCTGACCTGACCTGTATTATGTGACGACCTGACCTGACCTGTATTATGTGACGACCTGACCTGACCTGTACTATGTGCCGACCTGACCTGACCTGACTGTACTATGTGCCGACCTGACCTGCTGCCGTGTGGTCGCTCCAGGGCGTGTCAGGGGCCGGTGGACATCTGGACCAAGAAGCGGGTGATGGGCTTCTGGCCCACCGCGGGAGAGGTGGACGGCCAGCGAGTCTGCACGGTAAGGAAGAGAGGGAACGCAGGCCGGCGAGGAAGAGAGAGGGAAGGCCGGCCGGCGCAGCGCGGAGGGTTGAGCTCACACAACGCAACGCAACCTGCCGATATCATACTCTAACACATAGCTGTATTAGCGTGATCTGCAATATGATATTTTCGTTGACGTATTCGTCAATAAAACGTTTAATTGTGAAAACACATAGCATATCACCACAGCATTTGGTTCGCCCATAAGCGCCAATTTTCCCAATACAAGAAGTTACACAAGAAGTAGTATTTATACGAGCAGTTTGGCTTGTGTTTCAACGATTGTAGTTGTTTGTCCGTGATAATTTCAACTTGCAGTGTTTAACATGTCTCACCGAAGCCTTCCTTTATTTTCAGCTGAACGGATTTTTTTGCAACATTATTGCGCAAAGTGTTTCGTTGACTCAGTTTATAAGGCTGAATGTGCATTGTTTAGCTCAGTCATCCAACATCTTGTGACGATGGTGTGAACTGTTACTGACTCATTTAGATAGCCGTCTGTCCGTCTGAATGACTCATTTAGATAGCCGTCTGTCCGTCTGAATGACTCATTTAGATAGCCGTCTGTCCTTCTGACCGACTCATTTAGATAGCCGTCTGTCCGTGTGACTGACTCATTTAGATAGCTGTCTGTCCGTCTGAATGACTCATTTAGATAGCCGTATGTCCGTCTGACCATCTGTCCGTCGGCTGTGACGCCCCAGGGTAAACTGGAGATGGAGATCGAGGTGCTGACGGGCGAGGAGGGGGAGCAGAGGCCAGCGGGATTGGCCAGGGAGGAGCCCAACACCAACCCCACGCTGCCCGAGCCAAAGTAAGCGCCAATAGTAACCACATACCAACCCCACACTGCCGGAACAGGGAACCCAAGTAAGAATCATCGCCTATGTGACACTAACCCCACACCAACCCCACACTAACCCAACACCAACCCAACACCAACCCCACACCAACTCCACACCAACCCAACACTAACCCAACACTAACCCAACACTAACCCCACACCAACTCCACACCAACCCAACACTAACCCAACACTAACCCAACACCAACCCAACACCAACTCCACACCAACCCAACACTAACCCAACACTAACCCCACACCAACTCCACACCAACCCAACACTAACCCAACACTAACCCCACACCAACCCCACACCAACTCCACACCAACCCAACACTAACCCCACACCAACCCCACACCAACTCCACACCAACCCAACACTAACCCAACACTAACCCCACACCAACTCCACACCAACCCAACACTAACCCAACACTAACCCCACACCAACCCCACACTGCCGGAACAGGGAACCCAAGTAAGAACCATCGCCTATGTGACACTAACCCAACACCAACCCCACACTAACCCAACACTAACCCCACACCAACCCCACACCAACTCCACACCAACCCAACACTAACCCAACACTAACCCCACACCAACTCCACACCAACCCAACACTAACCCAACACTAACCCAACACCAACCCAACACCAACTCCACGCGGCCGGAGTCAAAGTAAGAACCAACACCTGTGTAAAGTAAGAACCAACACCTGTGTCTCTGTCATGCATCTCAATGGAAGTGCATTGCATTGTATTATTTTGTCTTTGGTGTGTTTGGATTCGTGCTTCTTTCTCGAGGCTCGTCATTCTTACCCTGCATTCGATGCCCAGCGAAAACATTTGATTCAATGCGCCCTGTGTCGATTATTGTATTATATTTGACCTGCATATGTTGATATGTTGATGTTTCTGACCTTGACCTTGACCTTACTTATCAACAGAACGCAGAATCAATCCTTCCCGGATATCACGATTCACCACCATTCATCCACACACCACTGAATAACACCACCAGGCACATTTAGCGTGTCCAAGATGCATAATTTGACGTGTTGCTGCTCTTCATGACGTCATTTGACGCGTTATTGCCATTCACAACGTCATTTGACGCATTGTTGCCACTAATGACGTCATTTGACGCGTTATTGACATTAACAACGTCATTTGACGCGTTGTTGCCACTGATGACGTCATTTGACGCGTTGTTGCCACTGATTACGTCATTTGACGCGATGCTTCCCCACCCACAGCCGGCCAGCCACGTCGTTCCTGTGGTTCAGCTCGCCGTGGAAGTCGTTCAAGCATATCATCTGGAAGAAGTACAAGTGGTACATGATCACGCTGCTGCTGATGCTGCTGCTGGCTGTCTTCCTCATCCTCTTCCTCTACAACGTGCCGGTGGGTAGAGCGGCGGGTCGAGAGAGCTGCGCGGGTAGGGAGAGAGGCAGGCAGAGCAGAGAGGGGCGGGGTGGGGAGGAAGAGATGCAGAGGGGGAGGAGACGGTGGCTAGAGGGGCGGGGTGGGGAGGAAGGGAGGCAGAGGGGGAGGAAACGGTGGCTAGAGAGGCGGGATTGGGGCGGGGTGGGGAGAGTGGAGAGGAGAGAGAGAGCGGAGGAGGGGGAAGGTTGAGATAGGCGTTGCTTGCAATGGTTAAGGGTGAGATAGTGAATGACTTTGTTTTCCTGTGTAAGGGGAGGGGGCGGGGGAGGTTGAGATAGGTGTTGCTTGGAATGGTTGAGGGTGAGATAGTGAATGACTTTGTTTTCCTGTGTAAGGGGAGGGGGCGGGGGGAGGTTGAGATAGGTGTTGCTTGGAATGGTTGAGGGTGAGATAGTGAATGACTTTGTTTTCCTGTGTAAGGGGAGGGGCGGGGGGAGGTGAGACAGGTGTTGCTTGGAATGGTTGAGGGTGAGATAGTGAATGACTTTGTTTTCCTGTGTAAGGGGAGGGGGCGGGGGGAGGTTGAGATAGGTGTTGCTTGGAATGGTTGAGGGTGAGATAGTGAATGACTTTGTTTTCCTGTGTAAGGGGAGGGGGCGGGGGGAGGTTGAGATAGGTGTTGCTTGGAATGGTTGAGGGTGAGATAGTGAATGACTTTGTTTTCCTGTGTAAGGGGAGGGGGCGGGGGGAGGTT
Source organism: Chirona hameri (assembly GCA_036785665.1). NCBI lineage: Eukaryota > Metazoa > Arthropoda > Thecostraca > Balanomorpha > Balanidae > Chirona > Chirona hameri. Next base: position 34,447 of record JAXIVJ010004733.1, on the reverse strand, counting down.
GAGATAGGTGTTGCTTGGAATGGTTGAGGGTGAGATAGTGAATGACTTTGTTTTCCTGTGTAAGGGGAGGGGGCGGGGGAGGTTGAGATAGGTGTTGCTTGGAATGGTTGAGGGTGAGATAGTGAATGACTTTGTTTTCCTGTGTAAGGGGAGGGGGCGGGGGGAGGTTGAGATAGGTGTTGCTTGGAATGGTTGAGGGTGAGATAGTGAATGACTTTGTTTTCCTGTGTAAGGGGAGGGGGCGGGGGAGGTTGAGATAGGTGTTGCTTGGAATGGTTGAGGGTGAGATAGTGAATGACTTTGTTTTCCTGTGTAAGGGGAGGGGGCGGGGGAGGTTGAGATAGGTGTTGCTTGGAATGGTTGAGGGTGAGATAGTGAATGACTTTGTTTTCCTGTGTAAGGGGAGGGGGCGGGGGGAGGTTGAGATAGGTGTTGCTTGGAATGGTTGAGGGTGAGATAGTGAATGACTTTGTTTTCCTGTGTAAGGGGAGGGGGCGGGGGGAGGTTGAGATAGGTGTTGCTTGGAATGGTTGAGGGTGAGATAGTGAATGACTTTGTTTTCCTGTGTAAGGGGAGGGGGCGGGGGAGGTTGAGATAGGTGTTGCTTGGAATGGTTGAGGGTGAGATAGTGAATGACTTTGTTTTCCTGTGTAAGGGGAGGGGGCGGGGGGAGGTTGAGATAGGTGTTGCTTGGAATGGTTGAGGGTGAGATAGTGAATGACTTTGTTTTCCTGTGTAAGGGGAGGGGGCGGGGGGAGGTTGAGATAGGTGTTGCTTGGAATGGTTGAGGGTGAGATAGTGAATGACTTTGTTTTCCTGTGTAAGGGGAGGGGGCGGGGGGAGGTTGAGATAGGTGTTGCTTGGAATGGTTGAGGGTGAGATAGTGAATGACTTTGTTTTCCTGTGTAAGGGGAGGGGGCGGGGGGAGGTTGAGATAGGTGTTGCTTGGAATGGTTGAGGGTGAGATAGTGAATGACTTTGTTTTCCTGTGTAAGGGGAGGGGGCAGGGGGAGGTTGAGATAGGTGTTGCTTGGAATGGTTGAGGGTGAGATAGTAAATGACTTTGTTTTCCTGTGTAAAGGGAGGGGGCGGGGGGAGGTTGAGACAGGTGTTGCTTGGAATGGTTGAGGGTGAGATAGTGAATGACTTTGTTTTCCTGTGTAAGGGGAGGGGGCGGGGGGAGGTTGAGATAGGTGTTGCTTGGAATGGTTGAGGGTGAGATAGTGAATGACTTTGTTTTCCTGTGTAAGGGGAGGGGGCGGGGGGAGGTTGAGATAGGTGTTGCTTGGAATGGTTGAGGGTGAGATAGTGAATGACTTTGTTTTCCTGTGTAAGGGGAGGGGGCGGGGGAGGTTGAGATAGGTGTTGCTTGGAATGGTTGAGGGTGAGATAGTGAATGACTTTGTTTTCCTGTGTAAGGGGAGGGGGCGGGGGGAGGTTGAGATAGGTGTTGCTTGGAATGGTTGAGGGTGAGATAGTGAATGACTTTGTTTTCCTGTGTAAGGGGAGGGGGCGGGGGGAGGTTGAGATAGGTGTTGCTTGGAATGGTTGAGGGTGAGATAGTGAATGACTTTGTTTTCCTGTGTAAGGGGAGGGGGCGGGGGGAGGTTGAGATAGGTGTTGCTTGGAATGGTTAAGGGTGAGATAGTGAATGACTTTGTTTTCCTGTGTAAGGGGAGGGGGCGGGGGGAGGTTGAGATAGGTGTTGCTTGGAATGGTTGAGGGTGAGATAGTGAATGACTTTGTTTTCCTGTGTAAGGGGAGGGGGCGGGGGGAGGTTGAGATAGGTGTTGCTTGGAATGGTTAAGGGTGAGATAGTGAATGACTTTGTTTTCCTGTGTAAGGGGAGGGGGCGGGGGAGGTTGAGATAGGTGTTGCTTGGAATGGTTGAGGGTGAGATAGTGAATGACTTTGTTTTCCTGTGTAAGGGGAGGGGGCGGGGGGAGGTTGAGATAGGTGTTGCTTGGAATGGTTGAGGGTGAGATAGTGAATGACTTTGTTTTCCTGTGTAAGGGGAGGGGGCGGGGGGAGGTTGAGATAGGTGTTGCTTGGAATGGTTGAGGGTGAGATAGTGAATGACTTTGTTTTCCTGTGTAAAGGGAGGGGGAGGGGGAGGTTGAGATAGGTGTTGCTTGGAATGGTTGAGGGTGAGATAGTGAATGACTTTGTTTTCCTGTGTAAGGGGAGGGGGCGGGGGGAGGTTGAGATAGGTGTTGCTTGGAATGGTTGAGGGTGAGATAGTGAATGACATTGTTTTCCTGTGTAAGGGGAGGGGGAGGGGGGAGGTTGAGATAGGTGTTGCTTGGAATGGTTGAGGGTGAGATAGTGAATGACTTTGTTTTCCTGTGTAAGGGGAGGGGGCGGGGGGAGGTTGAGATAGGTGTTGCTTGGAATGGTTGAGGGTGAGATAGTGAATGACTTTGTTTTCCTGTGTAAGGGGAGGGGGCGGGGGGAGGTTGAGATAGGTGTTGCTTGGAATGGTTGAGGGTGAGATAGTGAATGACTTTGTTTTCCTGTGTAAGGGGAGGGGGCGGGGGAGGTTGAGATAGGTGTTGCTTGGAATGGTTGAGGGTGAGATAGTGAATGACTTTGTTTTCCTGTGTAAGGCTGCAGGTGAGCCGAGTAAGTGGGCTTTTTTAACTCAATGGTGACAATATTAATTTTGTACATGTGACATTTGCTTTGATCGCGACATATATTGTATGCAATTTTACCGGGACTCCGCGTGTCTGAATCGTGAATTGGCTCTGTCATGACTCTGACCTTGACCTGACTGTCAGCGAACTAACCTTGACCTGACATTGTCCTGATCTTGAGCTGAACTGGCGTTGATCTGACATTGGCCTGTGATTGACCCAACCTTAAACTGACCTTGGCCTGCGATTTACACTGACCTTACCCTAACCTTACCCTGACCGGACCTTGACCGGACCTTGACCGGACCTTGACCGGACCTTGACCGGACCTTGAACTGACCTTGACCTGACCTTGACCTGACCTTGACCTGACCTTGACCTTACCTTGACCTGACCTTGGTCTGACCTTGACCTTGACCTTGACCTTGACCTGACATTGACCTTGACCTGACCTTGACCTGACCTTGACCTGACCTTGACCTGACCTTGACCTGACGTTGACCTGACCTTGCCCTGTCATTGACCTGCCATTGACCTGATATTGACCTGCCATTGACCTGACCTTGACCTGACCTTGACCTGACCTTGTCCTGGCCTTGACCTTGACCTGACCTTGCCCTGACCTTGCCCTGACCTTGCCCTGACCTTGCCCTGACCTTGCCATGACCTTGACCTGACCTCGACCTGACCTTGTCCTGACCTTGACTTGACCTGACCTTGACCTGACCTTGACCTGACCTTGACCTGACCTTGACCTGACCTTGACCTGACTTTGACCTGACTGACCTGACTTTGATCTGACTTTGATCTGACTTTGACCTGACCTTGACCTGACCTTGACCTGACCTTGATCTTGACCTGATCTTGACCTTGATCTTGACCTGAGCTTGATATTGACCTGACATTGACCTGACCTTGACTTTACCTTGACCTGACCTTGACCTGACCTTGCCATTGACCTGACCTTGACCTCACCGTGGCCTTGACCTTCAGGGGGCGACTGTGAACCAGATAGCAAGGAACCTCCTCGGCTGAGAGTCCGTCTCTCCCGTCCTTTCTGTCCTGGTCCGTCCTTGACCTGGGCTGACCTGACCTGACCTGGCGGATTCCAAGGCCACCTCCAATCCTGTGAGGTAACCTAACTGAGTTCCTGCGATCTTTCTATCGTTCATTCAATGCGTTCAGCTTGCATGCATTTCATCATACACAGCACATGATTACTTGAATTTGATGATGATGGGCCATTCAGCTGCATAGACGCATAATTGTGACATAATTGTGACATAATTGTGACATAATTGTGACATAATTGTGACAATTGTGACATTGTGACATAATTGTGACATAATTGTGACAATTGTGACATAATTGTGACATAATTGTGACATAATTGTGACATAATTGTGACATAATTGTGTCATAATTGTGACATAATTGTGACATAATTGTGACATAATTGTGACATAATTGTGACATAATTGTGACAATTGTGACATGTGGTAAATATGTGCTTATTATTTCACTTGTACACTTAAGCTCATATGTTCCTAACCTATGGCTTCCGAATGCAAATCGGATCAATGTCTCCACTCTGCAGTCTGCATGTGCTATGGAAATACGTCTAGCTGCTGTATTAATCATGTGGAGAGCCAACTCCAACGCCGTATGTTATTCAACGTGAGGCAGGGTAACGCCGTATGTTATTCACCGTTCAACGTGAGGCAGGGTAACGCCGTATGTTATTCAACGGGAGGCAGGGTAACGCCGTATGTTATTCACCGTGAGGCAGGGTAACGCCGTATGTTATTCACCGTGAGGCAGGGTAACGCCGTATGTTATTCACCGTTAGGCAGGGTAACGCCGTATGTTATTCAACGTGAGGAAGGGTAACGCCGTATGTTATTCAACGTGAGGCAGGGTAAATCCGTATGCTATTCAACGTGAGGCAGGGTAACGCCGTATGTTATTTACCGTGAGGCAGGGTAACTCCGTATGTTATTTACCGTTCAACGTGAGGCAGGGTAACGCCGTATGTTATTCAACGTGAGGTAGGGTAACGCCGTATGTTATTCACCGTGAGGAAGGGTAACGCCGTATGTTATTCACCGTGAGGCAGGGTAACGCCGTATGTTATTCACCGTGAGGCAGGGTAACGCCGTATGTTATTCACCGTGAGGAAGGGTAACGCCGTATGTTATTCACGGTGAGGCAGGGTAACGCCGTATGTTATTCAACCTGAGGCAGGGTAACGCCGTATGTTATTCAACGTGAGGCAGGGCAACGCCGTATGTTATTCACCGTGAGGAAGGGTAACGCCGTATGTTATTCAACGTGAGGAAGGGTAACGCCGTATGTTATTCACCGTGAGGCAGGGTAACGCCGTATGTTATTTACCGTTCAACGTGAGGAAGGGTAACGCCGTATGTTATTGAACGTGAGGCAGTGTAACGCCGTATGTTATTCAACGTTCAACGTGAGGCAGGGTAACGCCGTATGTTATTCAACGTGAGGTAGGGTAACGCCGTATGTTATTCACCGTGAGGAAGGGTAACGCCGTATGTTATTCACCGTGAGGCAGGGTAACGCCGTATGTTATTCACCGTGAGGCAGGGTAACGCCGTATGTTATTCACCGTGAGGAAGGGAAACGCCGTATGTTATTCACCGTGAGGCAGGGTAACGCCGTATGTTATTCAACCTGAGGCAGGGTAACGCCGTATGTTATTCAACGTGAGGCAGGGCAACGCCGTATGTTATTCACCGTGAGGCAGGGTAACGCCGTATGTTATTCAACGTGAGGAAGGGTAACGCCGTATGTTATTCACCGTGAGGCAGGGTAACGCCGTATGTTATTCACCGTGATGAAGGGTAACGTCGTATGTTATTTACCGTGAGGAAGGGTAACGCCGTTTGTTATTCAACGGGAGGCAGGGTAACGCCGTATGTTATTCAACCTGAGGCGGGGTAACGCCGTATGTTATTCACCGTGATGAAGGGTAACGCCGTATGTTATTCAACGTTCAACGTGAGGCAGGGTAACGCCGTATGTTATTCAACGTGAGGCAGGGCAACGCCGTATGTTATTCACCGTGAGGCAGGGTAACGCCGTATGTTATTCAACGTGAGGCAGGGTAACGCCGTATGTTATTCACCGTGAGGCAGGGTAACGCCGTATGTTATTTACCGTTCAACGTGAGGAAGGGTAACGCCGTATGTTATTCAACGTGAGGCAGTGTAACGCCGTATGTTATTCAACGTTCAACGTGAGGCAGGGTAATGCCGTATGTTATTCACCGTGATGCAGGGTAACGCCGTATGTTATTCACCGTGAGGCAGGGTAACGCCGTATGTTATTCACCGTGAGGCAGGGTAACGTTGTATGTTATTCAACGTTCAACGTGAGACAGGGTAACGCCGTATGTTATTCACCGTGAGGCAGGGTAACGCTGTATGTTATTCAACGTTCAACGTGAGACAGGGTAACGCCGTATGTTATTCACCGTGAGACAGGGTAACGCCGTATGTTATTCACCGTGATGAAGGGTAACGCCGTATGTTATTTACCGTGAGAAAGGGTAACGCCGTTTGTTATTCAACGGGAGGCAGGGTAACGCCGTATGTTATTCAACGTGAGGCAGGGTAACTCCGTATGTTATTCAACGTGAGGAAGGGTAACGCCGTATGTTATTCAACGTGAGGAAGGGTAACGCCGTATGTTATTCAACGTGAGGCAGGGTAAATCCGTATGCTATTCAACGTGAGGCAGGGTAACGCCGTATGTTATTTACCGTGAGGCAGGGTAACGCCGTATGTTATTTACCGTTCAACGTGAGGCAGGGTAACGCCGTATGTTATTCAACGTGAGGTAGGGTAACGCCGTATGTTATTCACCGTGAGGAAGGGTAACGCCGTATGCTATTCACCGTGAGGCAGGGTAACGCCGTATGTTATTCACCGTGAGGCAGGGTAACGCCGTATGTTATTCACCGTGAGGAAGGGAAACGCCGTATGTTATTCACCGTGAGGCAGGGTAACGCCGTATGTTATTCAACCTGAGGCAGGGTAACGCCGTATGTTATTCAACGTGAGGCAGGGCAACGCCGTATGTTATTCAACGTGAGGCAGGGTAACGTCGTATGTTATTCACCGTGAGGCGGGGTAACGCCGTATGCTATTTACCGTTCAACGTGAGGAAGGGTAACGCCGTATGTTATTCAACGTGAGGCAGTGTCACGCCGTATGTTATTCAACGTTCAACGTGAGGCAGGGTAACGCCGTATGTTATTCACCGTGAGGCAGGGTAACTCCGTATGTTATTCACCGTGAGGCAGGGTAACGCCGTATGTTATTCACCGTGATGAAGGGAAACGCCGTATGTTATTCACCGTGAGGCAGGGTAACGCCGTATGTTATTCAACCTGAGGCAGGGTAACGCCGTATGTTATTCACCGTGAGGCAGGGTAGCGCCGTATGTTATTCACCGTGATGAAGGGTAACGCCGTATGTTATTTACCGTGAGGAAGGGTAACGCCGTATGTTATTCAACGGGAGGCAGGGTAACGCCGTATGTTATTCACCGTGAGGAAGGGTAACGCCGTATGTTATTCAACGTGAGGAAGGGTAACGCCGTATGTTATTCACCGTGAGGAAGGGTAACGCCGTATGTTATTCACCGTGAGGCAGGGTAACGCCGTATGTTATTCAACGTGAGGCAGGGTAACGCCGTATGTTATTCACCGTGAGGCAGGGTAACGCCGTATGTTATTCACCGTGAGGAAGGGTAACGCCGTATGTTATTCACCGTGAGGCAGGGTAACGGCGTATGCTATTCAACGTGAGGCAGGGTAACGCCGTATGTTATTCAACGTGAGGCAGAGTAACGCCGTATGTTATTCACCGTGAGGAAGGGTAACTCCGTATGTTATTCACCGTGAGGCAGGGTAACGGCGTATGTTATTCAACGTGAGGCAGGGTAACGTTGTATGTTATTCAACGGGAGGCAGGGTAACGCCGTATGTTATTCACCGTGAGGAAGGGAAACGCCGTATGTTATTTACCGTTCAACGTGAGGTATGGTAACGCCGTATGTTATTCAACGTGAGGCAGGGTAACTCCGTATGTTATTCACCGTGAGGCAGGGTAACGCCGTATGTTATTCAACGTGAGGAAGGGTAACGCCGTATGTTATTCCACGTGAGGCAGGGTAACGCCGTATGTTATTCACCGTGAGGCAGGGTAACGCCGTATGTTATTCACCGTGAGGCAGGGTAACGCCGTATGTTATTCACCGTGAGGGAGGGTAACGCCGTATGTTATTCCACGTGAGGCAGGGTCTATTCAGCGGGTCTGGCACTGTGTGTTAGGAGCGTTCGTTCTCCGCTCACCTGTCCCTCTCTGTGCCCACAGGAGGCCACCATAGACAAGCTGTTCGGTATCTGAGCCGTGAGCACCGTCATCACGGAGAGAACAGACGTGCGGCTGCTGTTAGCAACTGTCAGCACGGAGAGAACAGACGTGCGGCTGCCGTCAGCAAACTGTCAGCACGGAGAGAACAGACGTGCGGCTGCCGTCAGCACCGTCAGCATGACGCTAGGAGGTTTCACGTGTTGCTGTCAGCACATATCGAACAGATCAGTTGCTGCTGGCCACACCGCCAGCGCTGCTCAAACAGAACAGACGCTGTCGTCAGCACGGTCAGCTTATACCGAACAGAGCAGGGGTGCTGTCAGCAGCTGTGAGCTCGGATCGAACAGAAAACTACCGTGGCAGCAGCTGTCGGCACGACGCGGAAAGGACAGGACAGGTGCTGCTGTCAGTCGCGGATAGAACAGATCAGGTGCTGCTGTCAGTCACGGATAAAACAGATCAGGTGCTGCTGTCAGTGCGGATAGAACAGAACAGAACTGGTGCTTCCGTCAGCTACTGTCAGCTGACTGTTTTGTTATCATTGAGCTGTCTGTTTTGTCAGCCGTTGATGCTGCGTTCACTGCGGACTGTTCGCTTTCAGCAGGCACTGAGGGCTGTCCGCCCCTGCCTGGTGGGCGGGAAACGAACTGTACAGTGGCTTGTGTGAGGATGATAGAACCAGGGGATGTATCGTGGTTTGTCTGAGATTGCAGAAACCTCCGAAATTACTACAGCGTGCGCCTGAGTTTTCAGTGACTCGGTGATTACTATAGCTCATGGGAGCTTGCATCTTGCGTGAGGGTTTTTCAAGTCACGTGCGTCTTGCGTGAGGGTACTTCAAGTCACGAAGTTACACTAGGGCTGTCTTGAGTGAACTGTTTGAAGCGAGCCTTGCGGCCAGGCGTATGATAACATTGGCTACTGAAGATGTTGGAAGTGAGGGAAACACATTGTCTGTCAGGGCTTCCACCAAATTGTGGACTATGTGGAGGTATGTGGATGTTTGTTAACTCGTATTTATGCTCCGAATACCGTTTTGTATCACTCGAGTCGCCAGGCTGATATCGGCGTACATACAGGCGCATTTCTGCGTGCCTTCTGGTTGTGTGTTTGTGTGTCTGTATGTCTGTATGTCTGTATGTCTATGTCTGTATGTCTGTATGTCTGTATGTCTATGTCTGTATGTCTATGTATGTATGTCTATGTATGTATGTCTGTGTGTCTGTGTGTCTATATCTGTATGTATGTATGCATGTCTGTATGTCTGTGTGTCTGTATGTCTGTGTGTATGTATGTCTGTGTGTCTGTATGTCTGTGTGTCTGTGTGTCTGTGTGTCTGTATGTCTGTATTTCTGTAAGTCTGTGTCTGTGTGTCTGTGTGTCTGTGTGTCTGTGTGTATGTGTGTCTGTGTGTCTGTGTGTCTGTGTGTCTGTATGTATGTATTTCTGTATGGCTGTGTCTGTATGTCTGTGTCTGTATGTCTGTGTCTGTATGTCTGTGTCTGTATGTCTGTGTCTGTGTGTCTGTATGTCTGTGTGTCTGTATGTCTGTGTCTGTATGTCTGTGTCTGTATGTATGTGTCTGTATGTCTGTGTCTGTATGTCTGTGTCTGTATGTCTGTGTCTGTATGTCTGTGTCTGTACGTCTGTGTCTGTATGTCTGTGTCTGTATGTCTGTGTCTGTATGTCTGTGTATGTATGTCTGTGTCTGTATGTCTGTGTCTGTATGTCTGTGTCTGTATGTCTGTGTCTGTATGTCTGTGTCTGTATGTCTGTGTCTGTATGTCTGTGTCTGTATGTCTGTGTCTGTATGTCTGTGTCTGTATGTCTGTGTCTGTATGTCTGTGTCTGTATGTCTGTGTCTGTATGTCTGTGTCTGTATGTCTGTGTCTGTATGTCTGTGTCTGTATGTCTGTGTCTGTATGTCTGTGTCTGTATGTCTGTGTCTGTATGTCTGTGTCTGTATGTCTGTGTCTGTATGTCTGTGTCTGTATGTCTGTGTCTGTATGTCTGTGTCTGTATGTCTGTGTCTGTATGTCTGTGTCTGTATGTCTGTGTCTGTATGTCTGTGTCTGTATGTCTGTGTCTGTATGTCTGTGTCTGTATGTCTGTGTCTGTATGTCTGTGTCTGTATGTCTGTGTCTGTATGTCTGTGTATGTATGTCTGTGTCTGTATGTCTGTGTCTGTATGTCTGTGTCTGTATGTCTGTGTCTGTATGTCTGTGTCTGTATGTCTGTGTCTGTATGTCTGTATGTCTGTGTCTGTATGTCTGTATGTCTGTGTCTGTATGTCTGTGTCTGTATGTCTGTATGTCTGTGTGTCTGTGTCTGTATGTCTGTATGTCTGTATGTCTATGTCTGTATGTCTGTCTGTATGTATGTGTGTTTGTGTGTCTGTATGTCTGTGTGTCTGTATGTCTGTGTGTCTGTATGTCTGTATGTATGTGTATGTATGTTTGTGTGTCTGTGTGTCTGTGTGTCTGTGTGTCTGTGTGTCTGTATGTCTGTATGTCTGTATGTCTGTGTGTCTGTGTGTCTATGTCTGTATTTCTGTAAGTCTGTGTATGTGTGTCTGTGTGTCTGTGTGTCTGTGTGTCTGTATGTCTGCATGTATGTGTGTCTGTGTGTCTGTATGTCTGTATTTCTGTGTGTCTGTATGTCTGTGTATGTATGTCTGTATGTATGTGTGTCTGTATGTCTGTGTGTCTGTCTGTATGTCTGTATGTCTATGTCTGTATGTATGTGTGTTTGTGTGTCTGTGTGTATGTGGGTATGTATGTCTGTGTGTCTGTGTCTGTGTGTCTGTATGTCTGTATTTCTGTAAGTCTGTGTCTGTGTGTCTGTATGTCTGCTATGGTGTGGCTGACTTGTGTCTGTATGTCTGTGTGTCTGTGTGTCTGTATGCCCGTGTGTCTGTGTGTCTGTATGCCCGTGTGTCTGTATGTCTGCATGTATGTGTGTCTGTATGTCTGTGTGTGTACGTCTGTTATGGTGTGGCCGACTTGTCTGTATGTCTGTATGTATGTCTGTTATGGTGTGGCTGACTTGTGTGTCTGTGTGCCTGTATGTCTGTTATGGTGTGGCCGACTTGTGTCTGTATGTCTGTATGTATGTCTGTGTGTCTGTATGTCTGTTATGGTGTGGCCGACTTGTGTCTGTATGTCTGTATGTATGTCTGTATGCCTGTATGTCTGTTATGGTGTGGCCGACTTGTCTGTATGTCTGTATGTATGTCTGTTATGGTGTGGCCGACTTGTGTCTGTATGTCTGTATGTATGTCTGTGTGTCTGTATGTCTGTTATGGTGTGGCCGACTTGTGTGTCTGTGTGTCTGTACGTCTATTATGGTGTGGCCGACTTGTCTGTATGTCTGTATGTATGTCTGTTATGGTGTGGCCGACTTGTGTCTGTATGTCTGTATGTATGTCTGTGTGTCTGTATGTCTGTTATGGTGTGGCCGACTTGTGTCTGTATGTCTGTATGCCTGTATGTCTGTTATGGTGTGGCCGACTTGTCTGTATGTCTGTATGTATGTCTGTTATGGTGTGGCCGACTTGTGTCTGTATGTCTGTATGTATGTCTGTATGCCTGTATGTCTGTTATGGTGTGGCCGACTTGTGTCTGTATGTCTGTATATCTGTATGCCTTGTGTGTCTGTATGTCTGTATGTCTGTGTGTCTGTGTGTCTGTATGTCTGTTATGGTTTGGCTGACTTGTGTGTCTGTGTGTCTGTATGTCTGTTATGGTGTGGCCGACTTTTGTCTGTATGTCTGTATGCCTGTATGTCTGCCTGTATGTCTGTTATGGTGTGGCCGACTTGTGTCTGTATGTCTGTATGTGTGTCTGTGTGTCTGTGTGCCTGTATGTCTGTTATGGTGTGGCCGACTTGTGTCCCCCGTACGTTTGGTTAGATATGAGGCTTTTGTGATCGGCTTTCCCTCGTCGCTTGTCTTCTGCGGGATGTCGAGTCTCCGGACTACTTTTCCTTGGCTTTGTTTGTCCCATGTTCTGGTGTGATTTTTGTTGCGATTAGCTGCACGAAAAAAGAACGTTTAAATCATTTTGTAGAAGCGTTGGCGTACATAAGTGGCTATGATGACCACAAGAAAATCCAAAATGCGTGCTGTGCATCGGTAATACTATGTATTTGAACATGCCTGCTTTGCTTTGTACTGCACTTTTACCCAAACCAATTTACAAATGTGTCGCAAGGTTCGTCATTTTTACACCACAATCGAATTTCTATAAGCCCCGTCAGTGAAAACTCTTAGAATGTGCTGCTTTTCATTGGTGCTTCCCCTTTTAAAACCGCTCGTCTTCGCTTAGTGTGTAAAAAGAAGTGATTTGAGTTGTTAATATGTGTACCTTTCGACACGCTCTTGGTGGTATAATCTAGTGGCTTTTGATGTGACTTGAATTACCCAATGCCCTAGCCGTGTTTTCCGTATTTTCTCTTTGTGTCAAAGATGAGATTATTAGCAACGATGTTTCTATTGTTTTTGTACACCCGAATTCGTTAATAAATATACTTATACATAGGCGAAAGTCATTTGGAGAAGCACTTTGATGAAATAACATTCGAGTTTTGAAAGTACGTCTGTAAAAGGGAACAGTTCACCTTGTCAATGTTTTTTTTTTTAGTTGAGATAGCCACGCAGGTCTCCATGCTCGAAAATTAACTTGAGAAGCTTTCACATCTTCATAGAAACCCCTTAAGGAATTACAATTGGCTTACCGGAGTCCTAGAAGTCGGAACGACGTGGTGGGCAACTTCCGTTACTCCGCTACTCCGTTACTAACGGAACTACTTTTCCAGTAACTGAGTAACGATCTCGTTACTTTTTAAAACAGGTAACGGACCAAGTAACTTCGGTTACTTTATAATCAAGTCCGTTACTCCGTTACTCCCTTAATTTTGTGTTGAGATAATGAGCCGGTGTGAAAAGGACGGGCACCACAAGCGGGGAAATTGACCTTTGATCTTGATCTTATGTCACTATTAGATATCCGCATTCGTTCTTGTCCAACACAGACGGCTGTTTTGTAATTATGTACAGTTGGTAGAGATCTGCAAAGCATACTTAGCCGTGAAACGTTCTTAAAATCAACGGGAGGTCAAAACGTCATCTTAGGTCATCTGAGGTCAGTGACCTCGGCTGACCTAAGTAAGAACAGGACCCCAGTGGATAATATTGTTATGTAAAATGGATGTCAAATTTGAAATCAGCGTCACAAAATGCCCTAGAAACTGCCAGAGGCCAAACAAGTAATCTCAGGTCATCGTAGGTCATGCTTTCAGCAGAAACCATAAATGTCACCACCTGTTCATATGTTCCTGAACAACAAACACTCGGAAAGTGCACAAGTTAGAAGCATCAATACTGCGGTCTACGGGACGAAGGTTGCGTCTGACATGACCTTGGGAAACAGGTCATGCATGGGCGGATCCAGGGGGGGGGGGGCATGTCCCCCCCAAACCACCTGAAATCGGCCGCAAATTTGACACATTTCCTGACATAATATAAAATCCAAGTAACTTTTACTAAAGCAAGTTTGTTTTAAATCAGTTATCGATGCAGAAGCAAGCGAAATCCGATGAGTTTCCAGAATTGTGTGAGACTTTTTGGGACTTGGCCCCCTCCCCGAAATCTGACCCAAACCACCCATTCTGGATCTGCCCTTGAGGTCACAGGTCACGGGTCATGAGCAGTAGAGGCTTGCAATTTTCAGAGTACTTGCCAAGTTGTTATAAAGTAGGGTACTGAACGTTTCATCGCAATCGGTTGATAAATACGCGAGTCTTGCCGAAAACCCGAGGGGTGGGTTGCAGCGGTGTCGATGTTTGAAAACGATTGGGGGGGGGGGGGGGGGGCACGGACGGATCCAAGGGGAGTATATTAGCGTAATAGCTTTACACATTTTAAAGAAATCCTAGGCAACTTGTACAAAGGAGAGTATTTTTTAATCAATTCATAATGCAAAAACACGAAATCTCACGAGTTTTGGACTTCTGTCGGACGGCCCCTCAAACCAACGTTTTTGGCCGGTCTGCATCCTCCAGAAGGCCCGAGGCCTTACTTGGAACCCTTACTTAGTAAAACGGCAATGCTAACTTGGCATTTACGGGGGGGGGGCGAATATCTCCCCTGACGTATTTTCGCAATAGCTTAAAAACCAATAGAGACATCAACGTGAAACTTTGGGTACCTTCTCCTTCACCGACTTGACGTCTTCTGTGCATAAATGAAGCAATTTTGCCGCTCACAAATAGAGATATAGCTAACTTAGTGACGTCACTACACAAGAGTTTTAACTTCACTGAAATGAGGCCAGGTGATAAAATGACTATCACGATCGAATTATGCGTGTAAAATTATCCATTGAACATGTGTCGCATGGCTTTCGTATATTTTTTTTGCGCATAGTTACCTTCTGTAACCTGACCTTGATCGTGACCTTTGCCAAAATTCCCACTTTTGCTCGTTACGCGCCAAACACTATGTAACTGCGGACATTGGTGCTCCAAAGATTTGGGGTCGAAATCCCAAACCGAATTTTTCAAACAAATGTTTGCAACTGAACTAATTTTCCCAGAATTAATTGAATTATAATGTGCTACCACGACTTTTTCAGATTAATTTCCCATTTCCCTGATATTGACGCAAGCACTTGCAAATTTGTGGATTTATCAATAACTGTCATTATTTAGAGGTCTAAATCCCAAACCAAATTTGTCAGACAAATGATTGTAACTGAGCTTAACATTTTCAGAATTAATGGAAATATAATGCGCTATAATGACTTTTTGTTTATTTGTAGCAGCAATATTCCTTATACTACGGCAAACACTGATTGATGTCCGCGCTGATGTCCGCGCTGATGTCCGCGCTGATGTCCGCGCCGATGTCCGCGCTGATGTCCGCGCCGATGTCCGCGCTTGGCGCGTAACTTCATGCGGGATGTGCATTTTACCTTTATGAGCACTTTGGGTGATAATGGTCGCAATCGAAGACTTTGGATAGCAAGTATGGTCCATACACTCAATACCACGATTTTGACCTTTGACCTTACCGTGACCTTATATTTGGCCTAAATTAAAACAAAAATCGAGCATGATTTAAATGCGTCTTATTGAGAGCTTTCGAATGCTTTCTTGCGCATCTCGCTGCGCTCATTGGTTCGAAAGATACCCAGGGGCTGATGTCCCCCCCCCCCCAGTCAATGGCGTTCGAAGTTAACGTCATTCATTGACTGGCAATACCACTGTTGCGGTATTGCCAGCATTTCATGCGGGGACAAACTCTATCCTCCATATTGCTGGGGTTGTTTGAACACGCTCCAAGATTATGTCTTTACAAGTTATACTTAAATAGCCTGTGCCGATGATAACGCAGAAAATAGCGAAAATCACAAATAAAGGACTAAAAAACTTATATTGCGCCTTGCGGCTACGTCAGAGTTCCTTTGACGAAGAACTCCGACGAAGCCGCAAGGCGCAATATAAGTTATTTGGTCCTTTATTTTTTATTTTCGCTCTTATCTGCGTTATCATGAGCACAGGCTATTTCAATATAACTTGTAAAGACATAATCACAGTGATGCTCATTACTGCCATCCAATATATACGCTCAAAGATTCTTTGGAAATATCAAAACGGCCTCGCGGAGCACCGTCATTTTCATGTCTACCGGGCATCGTATTATTGATTCTTTGCACACCTTTTCTGATTTTGTTTTACCCGGGAGCATTCTAAGTCACGGTTCTATACATACAGCCGTTACCTGAGGTAGAACTGACCTATGGCTATGGGTCAGGTCAAGCAGACCCATCCACAATAAAGTTCAAGCTAGACGGCAATGGGATGTAAGACGGTCACCCATTTTTTTTTACACACAAATATACTATAGCTACGACACGCAAACCGGTGTCCTACGATTCTATTTCCATCCAGGACTTGTAATGTCCATTTCTAACACTGTCACTCTACTGTCGACAAACTCCAGTGACCAGTCATGACTCATGTTCATGGGTACGAGGGGAAATTTCACGCGCATCACGCAGCACCGATAATATTTTTTTTACATGCCCATTTTTTTATTTATTGACATGCCAAACTCAAATCGGTGCTAAAATACGTCTTCCAAATCAAATTTCGATGCCTCCAGATCGCAAGAGAAGGAAACAACTAAAAATTTCACATATGATAGAAGCATTGCTTCGCCGATATTCCCCCCGGTTTCTTCGTGCGACGTGACGAAGGTGGTATTAGGTAGTCTACGGTTCGTAGAACTAAACAAATTATCAGACGCTTGGATTTCCATGAATCACTGCGAATAAAACCTGTATGTTTCAGGTACCTAATCTGAGGCCAGAGACAAGGGCGGATCCAGAAAGGCAAACCCGTTGGTTTGGGGAGCAAATCCAAATCCCCAAAACATGTATATTAAATTCACAGGATTTCGCCTCCTTATACATGAAGAGGTGATTTAAAACAAACGTTTCTTAGTGAAAGCTGCATACATTTTCTTTTTAAATAGGAAACGTGTCAATTTGTTTGTCGATTTCAGGCGGTGTGGGAGGCTTGGCCGCTTTGCTCCCTCTAGGATCCGCCAGCGGCCAAAAACATTGGGGGGGGGGGGGGGGGGGGGAAGAGGGGAGGGGAGGGTACCATTGGGGGGGGGGGGGGGCGAGGGCCACCCCAAAGGTATATAAATCGACATCTATGGTGGGGTGGCATCTACCCCCTGCACTGGCGAGGGTTAAACTATAGTAGCGGAGTAACGCGGACTAAAATAACTTCCGTTAAATTTGTCGCAAAGTAACGGAGTAACGAGTAACGGAACTACTTTTATGAGCAACGGAGTAACGAGTAACATAACTACATTCTTTAGTAACGATGCCCACCACTGCTTGCAGGATTCCATAAGGTCATAGGCACCTACAATTTGTATATCTCATATATTTTATATCGGTGACCTAAGGTCGGGTCAATTTCGTGACCTCCTATTATAAGTCAATGGGGAAATATTCACATGCATATTCACATATTCACATATTCACATATTATTCACCTATCACATATTCACAATCTGAGATAGGCCCATTCTGAGCGTAAGATGGGCCCATTCAGAGCCTAAGATGGACCCTTTCGAGACGTGAGATGGGCCCTTTCTGAGCCCAAGATCGGCCTTTTCCGGACTTAATTAAGATGGGTCCTTCCCGGGCCTGAGAGCTGAGATGGGCCTTTTCTGGACCTGAGATGCTCGCTTTCTGAGGCTAAATTGGGTTTATCAGGCCTGAAATGGGCCCTTTCTGAGTCCACGATGCGCCCCTTTCAGACCCGAGATGGGCCCCTCTGAGCCGCGACGGGGGGAGGCTTTAGCCTCCATATCCCCCCCCCCCCCCAGGCTGCGCCCCTGTATGTTCATGTCATATTGTCATGTGATGATGACCTTGGGAGTATGACCACCTACTCAATATTGAGGGAGTTTTAAATTAGCGTGCGGTGCCACACATCCCCTCCCCTCCGACCGGCCGCTTCCCCCAGGCGAGGCCGAGGGTGAACGAGACCATCCACCAATCAGCGCTCAGCGAAGGACGCACAGACAGCAGAAGTCCGACACGCGACCGCGCCGCCCGCTGGCTCGTTCGTCAGCGCAGTGTTTTCGTTAGTTCTCGATATCACGTCGTGTTGCGAGAAGGCGTGCGAGCGTGCGAGTGTGCGAGTTTGCGAGTGTGCGTTTGGTTACACAAATTGAGTGCAGTGTGAAGTGTGGAAGTTTCTGAGTGGAAGTGGGGGATAGTGTGAGATGTGGTCGTGCCGATTGCGATTGGTGAAATGTGCGGAACTGAGGAATGTCAACCGAAGCATCTTGGTCGCCGAAACTACAAGGATGGACACCGCTGCCACAGGTGGATAAAAGGGATCAGGACGGTGCAGCGCGGTGATGTACCTCTCAGAGTATGGCTCAGTGTATCTGTAGCGTTGGGGAATGACAGAGGGGTCATAGGGGTAGAGAGAGAGAGAGTGGGAGGGTATGATAGGGAACAAGGAGCTGGGCCGGGTTCCGCTCCACTCTGGCGTGTGGAGGGAGGGGTACGTTGTAGAGTGGGATAGCAGTGGGGGGATACATTGTAGGGAGAGGGGAATGGAGAAGAAGGTAGAAGGAGAGCGGGGGTTTAAAGAGAAAGGAGAAATGGGAGACGAAGAGTGCATCCACTCCACCAGCTGTCATGGGAAGCTGCTGCTCCCTCTGGCTGTACTGGGAACTGCTGATCCCTCTTGTCCTCTTCGTCAGCTCGACCTTCGGTGACCTGCCGTGACCTGCAGTGACCTGCAGTGACCTGCAGTGTTCTGCAGTGACCTGCAGTGACCTGTCATGACCTGCAGTGACCTGCAGTGACATGCAGTGACCTGCAGTGACATGCAGTGACCTGCAGTGACATGCAGCGACCTGCAGTGACCTGTCCGGTTCGTAGGTCTGCTAGAAGTGATGGGAGATGTAGAAACTGATGTAGAGATGTAGGTGTAGCATAGCGTAGATGTAGAGACAGATGTCTTGATGTAGGTATAGCGTAGCGTAGCAAGATCCCCTTCCGCGTACAAAACATCTGATGGTGGTAGATGCTTTTAAATTTTGAGAGACTGATCATCCTGGTCCATCGTATAGACTGGTTCACCGACATGCCATTTCACTGCTCGAGGACGGGAGGGGCAGTGTCTCGCCCATGAGGGTGAGGACGGTACAAAGGGAAAAGGGGTAGGATTAGCGTCGGTTGTGACGCCCTGGTGACCACTGCCAACTTTCGTGATTAGGTATCTCTTTACAATCGTAAGTCGGATCGTAAGTTAGGTCATCCGTCCAGTTACCCATCCCCTCGAACCCCTGCTCACCTCCAAAGCCAAAATCGCCCACTTTGTCTTACGCCCAGCGTCGCTAAGTTTTGCTTTCCTTCGAGTGATGATCCGTACGGCTGTCCAGGCAAAGTTCGGACTACTCCTACTGGGCCTTAACCTAAGATTTATCCGTCATCATCCGCACTGCCACTTTCCCAGCTACAGACATTCCGCTTTCATTCGCCCCATAATTATTTGTCCGTCCCAAAAAAATTCCCTCCCAGTAGTGCCGGATGCCAGCTGGATGAGTGACTCCCAGGTAGGATAAATGTCCTCGTCAATACGAAATCTTACTAGCGCTCCGCTGAACGACAGCATTGCTGCGTGGGCCGCCCAGAATATATGTATTCAACGTAATCCGTCCGGTTCCTACTTTAGAAGGGAGCTAGTTTATCCATAGGACTTATATGAAACACCGACTACGCTTTACTGCTCGTCTTACCCTCTCTGTCCGGGAGAGGCTCCTATACCTACTGTCCGGGCCTCCGACCTGGGCTCCGCCGGACCTGGGTCCTCTATCCGGGCCTACCTTGGGCTCCGCCGGACCTCTGACCTCCATCCGGGCCACGACCTGGCTCCGCCGGACCAACTTTCTAAGTTAACATCGACCGGCATCGACGGCGAGCTACGCGGATGTCCTTGCCTATATACCGACTGCGGGCGCCCGGGAATCTCTAGAGGAGATATTCCCGTTTAACCTAGAGTGACTTCTGAGGCACGTCCGGCCTCCTCCTCCCTCTTATCCTTCCTCCCTCGCCCTCCTTTTTCTGCGCCAACCTATCATCCTCTGGCATTTGGCACCCGCAGTCTCGGACTTACTAATTGTAACCTCCCTGTGATATGCGGCCAGCCGATATCACTCGGTCTGGGCATAATTTTCCAAGAGCACTTTCATTCACATGTTTCGCCACGCTGATAGATTTTCGATACAAGGATCGGGCACACAAGCCGTCATGCCTCTCCTCCAAGCTCCGATACGATTTAATCTCTGTCCTGTCCTGTCCTGACCCACTGTTGCAGGGATCACACCTCCCTGTCCTGTCCTGTCCCACTGTTGCAGGGATCACACCTCCCTGTCCTGTCCTGTCCTGACCCACTGTTGCAGGGATCACACCTCCCTGTCCTGTCCCACTGTTGCAGGAATCACACCTCCCTGTCCTGTCCTATCCCACTGTTGCAGGGATCACACCTCCCTGTCCTGTCCCATCGTTGCAGGGATCAAACCTCCCAGCACTGTCCTGACCTATTGTTGCAGGGATCAAACCTCCCAGCACTGTCCTGACCCATTATTGCAGGGATCACACCTCCCCGGCCTGTCCTGACCCAGTGTTGCAGGGATCACACCTCCCTGGCCTGTCCTGACCACTGTTGCAGGAATGACACCTCCCTGTCCTGTCCATATCCTTCTAGCTATCCTATTACGAAATCAGTATCAGCGACGTTTCTCCAACTATGCCTGAGTACTAACCGCTTTACCAGTTCTCTATCGGGGACGTAAATTATATGACTCTTAGGTAATTTCCCACATGGGAAACGTTGTCCAAAAAGAATCGCCACCAGAGATAACGTGCATATATCACAAATGACCCATTTCAATAAGCATCAGCTGGTAATCTCCTAAATATCACTTTTAAACTTCAATATAATCGGCAGTGCACCATCGTCAGAATATATTCAAATAATTTAACGCTGTTTATAGTTGGCTAATAATAAGGCTTAAGTTACCACTTGGACTGTCAATATACAGGACATCTAACATTACAGTTGTACCATGACGTTAACAAAGGGAAGGCGTCGGCTGTAATGTCGTAAATCGCGAGCTGCTGGCTGAAGGTGTATTTTTAACAGACGGTTAGGAGACTCACAATATTAAGAAAGTTAATTTGACTGTTATTCTTATCATCCACTGACTCGCAAGTATACGTCTGTTGCAGGTTGCTGCACCCTTAGAACCTATTACGGGCTGAACTAGTTATGGTTTGATCGATAATTCCAAAGAAGGTAATATAGACAGGGATTTAACGTTAACCACTTCGGATCAGCGGCACGAGTTCATCAGCGACAGAAACGAGGTCGCATTGACGGCTAAGGAATCGCATTTATCATACACCGTCCTTAAACAATCGTCGGTAGGAAGCGATGCTGGACCAATAGCTAATAGCGCATCGCCGATTTTACATATGTAATCTTAGACAGACAATCCCCTGGCGGTAACTTACCAGTCTCCGATTTGTGTTGTCCCGCTCAACATAGAGCACACCTCTAAGCGACAGAATGAACCGATACTTTATAACCAATCGATGCCGTCTCAGTGATATGGTCCTTACATTTGTTATCCTTACCTGCCAAGCTAGAATGACGAGTCTCTACCCAACCTCACTAATACTTTGTCTGGTAGTTGGGTTACCTGGCGTTTTAACCGTTCAGCGAAAGTTACCATTCCGTGATTTGAAATCGTCCACAACTCTGATACATAACGTTAAATTTACTGAAGCGGAAACGTACTTAATCATTAAACTCGGGCTTCTGGCTAAGTATTGCGAGCAAGACGAGAACGAATTAATCGAACCATTCAAACAACAATCGAAACATATCCTACTTATCTGCGGCTATACTGGCTTAATTCTTGCCTGACCTCATGCTGTCGGGGAACCGCATCGCTGTGTCATCCGGGCCACGACCTGGCTCCGCCGGACCAACTTTCTAAGTTAACATCGACCGGCATCGACGGCGGGCCACGCGGATGTCCTTGCCTATATACCGACTGCGGGCGCCCGGGAATTTCTTTAGGAGGTCTCCCCGTTTAACCGTGAGTGACTTCTGAGGCACGTCTGGCCTCCTCCTCCCTCTTATCCTTCCTCCCTCTTATCCTTCCTCCCTCGCCCTCCTTCTGCGCCAACCTATCATCCTCTGGGCATTTGGCACCCGCAGTCTCGGACTTACTACTTGTAACCTCCCTGTGATATGCAGCCAGCCGATATCACTCGGTCTGGGCATAATTTTCCACGAGCACTTCATTTGCATGTTTTGCCACACTGATAGATTATCGATACAGGGATCGTGCATACAAGCCGTCATGCCTCTTCTCCAAGCTCCAATACTATTTCATCTCTGTCCGGCCCTGACTTGACTGTGAGTATTATCAGCCATAGTACATTTATCTTACCTCTCTCTGCTGGAATACGTAATTACTGCTATCTGCCGAGACACATTACTGATACTTCCTTCGAGTGTACTTCGGATGCCTGAGCCTTGGCCTCTGCATTAGCGGTGGTATCCCTTTAATCGTATGCGTCTCAACGCCCTCGCCACACATCGGCGCTACATCAGTACTATTTGCATCTAGGCTCGATTCACTCTGTTCCTTTGCGTTCCTGTCTCGTGATAGTCTCCACGGGCAGCTTGCACATTGCTCCGCCCTTTAAAAAGTAAATACAGCCCTTTACCAGTAATTTCCTACATGGGAAACGTTGTCCAAAAATAATCGCAACCAGAGATAACGTGCATATATCACAAATGACCCATTTCAATAAGCATCAGCTAGTAATCTCCTAAATATCACTTTTAAACTTCAATGTAATCGGCAGTGCACCATCGTCAGAATATATTCAAATAATTTAACGCTGTTTATAGTTGGCTAATAATAAGGCTTAAGTTACCACTTGGACTGTCAATATACAGGATATCTAACATTACAGTTGTACCATGACGTTAACAAAGGGAAGGCGTCGGCTGTAATGTCGTAAATCGCGAGCTGCTGGCTGAAGGTGTAATTTTAACAGACGGTTAGGAGACTCACAATATTAAGAAAGTTAATTTGACTGTTATACTTATCATCCACTGACTCGCAAGTATACGTCTGTTGCAGGTTGCTGCGCCCTTAGAACCTTTTACGGGCTGAACTAGTTATGGTTTGATCGATAATTCCAAAGAAGGTAATATAGACAGGGATTTAACGTTAACCACTCCGGATCAGCGGCACGAGTTTATCAGCGACAGAAACAAGGTCGCATTGACGGCTAAGGAATCGCATTTCTCATACACCGTCCTTAAACAATCGTCGGTAGGAAGCGAT
Source organism: Chirona hameri (assembly GCA_036785665.1). NCBI lineage: Eukaryota > Metazoa > Arthropoda > Thecostraca > Balanomorpha > Balanidae > Chirona > Chirona hameri. The sequence goes on along the minus strand of JAXIVJ010004733.1, from coordinate 11,435 downwards.
GCTGGCCAATAGCTAATAGCGCATCGCCGATTATACATATGTAATCTTAGACAGACAATCCCCTGGCGGTAACTTACCAGTCTCCGATTTGTGTTGTCCCGCTCAACATAGAGCACACCTCTAAGCGACAGAATGAACCGATACTTTATAACCAATCGATGTCGTCTCAGTGATATGGTCCTTACATTTGTTATCCTTACCTGCCAAGCTAGAATGACGAGTCTCTACCCAACCTCACTAATACTTTGTCTGGTAGTTGGGTTACCTGGCGTTTTAACCGTTCAGCGAAAGTTACCAATCCGTGATTTGAAATCGTCCACAACTCTGATACGTAACGTTAAATTTACTGAAGCGGAAACGTACTTAATCATTAAACTCGGGCTTCTGGCTAAGTATTGCGAGCAAGACGAGAACGAATTAATCGAACCATTCAAACAACAATCGAAACATATCCTACTTATCTGCGGCTATACTGGCTTAATTCTTGCCTTACCTCATGCTGTCGGGGAACCGCATCGCTGTGTACATTTCCTTCCTTCAACGACCCTCTCGACTCCATCATGTCTCCTTTCCCCCGTAAAATGTTACACAAATTTACAATGTTTATTTTAACTCAGCAACTAAACAAACGGTAGCGCAGTAAATAATCGTTTTTGGTACGTCCCAATCAATTTACATGTTCAACCAATGATTCATTTGAATCTCCGCCTAATATCACCAAAACCAGCACAGAACCGAATAATTGACTCGCTCAATCTCTAGTTTAAAATACTAACTAAAACCGCTCGTATTTACATGCGCCAATGCGCTAGGGCTTACGCCATGACCTGCAACGCAGCGTGCTGGATTCCAAAGTACTACGGTCGCCTGGCATCACACCTCTAGTACAGCATCGGCTACACATACATTTTTCCTGCCTTCCTAGGTAAAAAGTAGCGAGCCTGGACAGATGACCCAAATTACGTAAAATATCCCACTTAGTCCCTTATTGTTTAAATTTTGAAGTCACCGGACCTGGGCAGAATTTCGGGTAGGTTCGGAGAGGATGAGCAGCTTCGTGACTTACTGTGATCTGCCGCCGTCGGCTCAGTTCTTGCCGTCTTCCTCTCTCTGCGGCTGTCAGCCCTGCCACGGCGGACGGCTGCCGCCGCCGCGCCGCGGGCAGCGCGCGTGCTGGGGTCCCGTTGTCGACTCCTCCGCTGCTGTCCGCTGCTGTCCGCTCCCCTTCCGCTGCTGTCCGCTCCTGTCCGCTGTCTTGTCTCCGCTGTCAGCCCTGCCACGGCGGACGGCTGCCGCCGCCGCGCCGCGGGCAGCGCGCGTGCTGGGGTCCCGTTGTCGACTCCTCCGCTGCTGTCCGCTGCTGTCCGCTCCCCTTCCGCTGCTGTCCGCTCCTGTCCGCTGTTCTTGTCTCCGCTGTCAGCCCTGCCACGGCGGACGGCTGCCGCCGCCGCGCCGCGGGCAGCGCGCGTGCTGGGGTCCCGTTGTCGACTGCCTCCGCTGCTGTCCGCTGCTGTCCGCTCCCCTTCCGCTGCTGTCCGCTCCTGTCCGCTGTCTTGTCTCCGCTGTCAGCCCTGCCACGGCGGACGGCTGCCGCCGCCGCGCCGCGGGCAGCGCGCGTGCTGGGGTCCCGTTGTCGACTGCCTCCGCTGCTGTCCGCTCCCCTTCCGCTGCTGTCCGCTCCTGTCCGCTGTCTTGTCTCCGCTGTCAGCCCTGCCACGGCGGACGGCTGCCGCCGCCGCGCCGCGGGCAGCGCGCGTGCTGGGGTCCCGTTGTCGACTGCCTCCGCTGCTGTCCGCTGCTGTCCGCTCCCCTTCCGCTGCTGTCCGCTCCTGTCCGCTGTCTTGTCTCCGCTGTCAGCCCTGCCACGGCGGACGGCTGCCGCCGCCGCGTCGCGGGCAGCGCGCGTGCTGGGGTCCCGTTGTCGACTGCCTCCGCTGCTGTCCGCTGATGTCCGCTCCCCTTCCCCTCTCTGTGCGACGTTGCCTCTTTTTATACTCCGACCCGGCGGTGTCTTGCTCTGGGTGTGGCACACCCCCGTCTTCTGATTGGCCGATTCTTGCCGTCGACAATTTTGCATTTCTAGTGTATAGAGCTTCTTCAAACTTCTTAATGACCTTTCTTACTTAATTTTGTTCATAATATAATTGCTTCAAGTAGTGCATATTTCTTCCACTTTCTTGTTTGCTTGCTACCTATGGCCACGCCCTTTGCTTTGTTACTGCCATGTGTCTGGTGTCTGGTGCAAATATCTTTATATAAGTTTGATAAGAGGACTACGGCATCTTTATATAACCAGATAATTTTGGTTTCTTGATAATGCATCTTGCTGATAAAATGGTATTCTTCAATAATCAATCAGGTAGTCCTTTCAGTCATTGCATTCCAATTATTACGTCGTAGCATCGTTTTTAGATGACTTTCTTTTCATCCCTTTATTTTTCCAGCATGAAATGTTCGCCTTCTTCAGTTTAACGAAACTCTTGACATGCTTAATTTTGTATCATTGCTTGGAGCTACGTTCAAGTTCAGTAATTTGTAGTGCTGCATTAACAATCGTTAAATATATATACATATATATATATATATATATATATATATATATATATATATATATATATATATATATATATATATATATATATATATATATATATATATACATACACACACATATATATATATGCCGGCGTTGATCGTATTTCTAATTTTATCTTTACTTGCAATTAGCTCTTCGCCCTTGTGATAATATCAATTCTTCTTTTTAGACAATACTTCTGATTTTACGTCTTACTCCGCGTATATCGTACACGTCATTTGTTCCGTAATAATTGACTGCGATTTTCTATCACTTCGCATCAATAGTGTCGGTTTATCATCCGCATTTCTTCTCAACAACGATTCTTCCCTTACTTCAAACCCGTCTCTTTGTTGGCGTGCTACAGTTCTGCACAGCTGTCCCTCTGCCTTTGGGCGGCCGCCCTGGCTGTGCTGACTCATAGGACATAGAGGGGAGGGGCGGGGTGATGTGGCAGCGCCGATAGGGACGGTACTGGGGCCGGTACGCAAATGGGACTGGTACCGTAATGGGTGTACCTGAGGGGCGTACACCCGGCTAGCGTTGCTCCCCGCCGTCGTCTCGCTTACTCAGCTGTTCTGGCGATGGCTGTGATGACTGTAGTTACTAGACTTGCAGTCTCGGGCTTCGGACCCGAGTTTTTGCATGTCTGGGTTGGATGCGAGGAGTCTGCCGCCGGCCGGCTCGGAATGTTTTGTCAGAGGAGTCAGGCCCGGTGCATTGGAACATGCTGAGAAGATGTACCCCGCTACATATCTCAGAGGGCCCTCTGCGTATCCCAGGGGCCCTTCGGTGTATCTCAGGGGCCTTCGATGCAGCTCAATGGGAACTCGTTCAATCTCGGTGCACTCGGTCGAGCTCGGGGGCCCTCGGTCGAGCTCGGGGGCCCTCGGTCGATCTCAGGGGGTCTCGGTCGATCTCATGGACCCTCGGTCGAATCTCAGGGGCCCTCAGTGAATCTCAGGGGCCCTCGTTCGATCTAATGGGGCCTTCGTTCGATCTCAGGGGCCCTCGGTCGATCTTAGGGGCCCTTGGACCTTGGTGCACCACGTGGAGCCCTCTGTGAATCCCAGGGGCTCTCGGTGAATCCCAGGGGCTCTCGTTCGATCTCAGGGGTCCCCTCGGTCGATCTCAGGGGCCTGCGGTCGATCTCAGGGGCCCTCGCTCAGGGGGGCCTCTGTCGATCTGAGGGGCACTCGGTGCATATCAGGGGCACCTCAGTGCAATTCAGTGGGCCCTCGGTCGATCTGAGGCGGCCCTTGGTGTGTCTCAGGGTTCCTCCGTGCATCTCAGGGGGCCCTCGGTGTATCTCAGGGGCCCTCGGTCGATGTTAGGGGCCCTCGGTCGGTTTCAGGGTGCC
>JAXIVJ010004733.1:0-2500 GCA_036785665.1 Chirona hameri | reverse complement strand
ACATGTTGCCGTACATTATCCCAGATCCAAAGTGCTTATTTGTGGTGATTTAAATTGTTGCTGGCTGAAACCCGACTCAGACCCCGCTAAACGTGCTTTGTGTAATTTTATCTCCGACCATTCGCTGGCTCAATGTGTGACGTCATCAACTTACTTCTCCGGCTCATCACTCGATGTTTTTATCACTAGCTGTCGCGACGTCGTCAAGTCCTGTTTTACCAAGGTTTGCCATTTTAGCATCCATAAGTTTGTTCGCTCGTTTGTTTGACATGCCTCGTTGTAAGCCTCCGTGCACCAGAGTACGTACACTTTATTTCCACCGCATCGATCCCGCTCTTTTACAACATGATCTTGTGCGGGCTGATTGGAGTGCCGTTTTTAGCGCCCCACGGTCTCAGGAAAGTGGATAGTTTTGTTGCCATCTTTCTGCCTGTGGTAGACGCCCATGCTCCCATCGGAACTTTTTAAATCCGGAACCCCAGCGCCCCCACAGTGTCAGACGCTACTAAAGCTTTGATGTGTCGCCGTCATGGGGCGCTGGCAGAGTTCGGACACGGGTCGACCGAGTACCGTGACGCGAATCGGGCAGTGCGTTCCGCCATCAGACGCGGCAGTCGTGATGACGGAGCGACGCATCCGCGAAAACGAGCGTAATTAAATGTGTCAGATTATAAAATCAGTGGGGGGGAGGGGGGGGGGGGGGGGGGGGGGGTGGGGTGGGGGGGGGGGGGGGGGGGGGGCGGGTGCGGGTGCGGGTGCGGGTGCGGGTGCGGGTGCGGAGTGCGGGGTGCGGGGCGTGCGGGTGCGGGGTGCGGGGTGCGGGGTGCGGGGATGCGGGTGCGGGTGCGGGGTGCGGGGTGCGGGGTGCGGGGTGCGGGGATGCGGGGATGCGGGTGCGGGGTGCGGGGTGCGGGGATGCGGTGCGAGGCAAGGAGTGTGATTTGATTTGGACCCGCCGCGTGATGCAGATATCACCATATTGCAAAACAAATAACCACAGCTTTTGTGCTCCGGTTTGAGGTAGCTGAGGTGGGGCACATCCCGCCAGTAACTTCAGGTTAAGATTGTGCGACTTTCTTGCGACTTGAACCCAGGAGCTACCCTTGCCATTTTTCCAGCGGGCTGTTTACTTGCTTGTGCGGCCATCAGTTCGTGGAAAACGGGTCGAATCGTACATGGCAACACGAATTTATTCCCAGGTGACGACGAGGATAGTCATAGTTCTGAAGCCATCAGCCCAACACCGAACATACATATTACCAGCTTTGAAAGCACATACATTCTATAAATGGTCAGGCTCCACATTGTTACAGCCAGCATCACACACGTCTAGTCGGACACATATCATCAATCACGCCATTCAAATTGGCAACATCGATCACTACAGCTACAATGTGCCGCAACCAGTACCACATTGGCTCACTCAGCACCAAACCCTACTCCTTTGTACCAAATCGCCTCTTTCGGCACCAAAACTGTTTCCTTTGGCCACAAATCATCTCAGCCACCACCAAACTGACCCGTTGAGCTCATCACACATCACCTTCACCGCACACATCACCTCCACATCACACTGGCCGACCACACCGAGCGTAGGTGGCGACCTCTGCGCTCTGCTCCCTCGGTGGCCACTAGATGGCGCCACTATCCCGACTCTGGTCTCTGGCCCGACTGTGGCGCCCCCTCTATGCACCGCACCTGCTGACAGACAAGCGCAATCCTTCCCAGTGAACATGGCGGGCTCACATCGCCTTAAATTGATCACTCAGCTCTCTATAATGGAAAAACAATGACAACCATCGTGTGGTCGGTAGTTTGAGAATGGAGGCCGTTTAATTTGGCATTATCTACACCAGACGTTTTCTCAGAAAGACCGTAAGAAGGAACAAACGAGCATCTCCAGGATTGTGACACATTTGTTCCCAAGGTGGCATGAAACCACAAGCTTAAATAAGCCTAAGTACACATGGCTTGGTTACTGCTGTCTTCACCGTCCATGGGCTTAGGCCATGTGGCGTACCACCATTGCAGACATCTCATGCAAGCATGAAGAACCACAGCAAAAAAGTACAATCCACATTTAACTCAGAATACAGTGCCAAACAACCAGGTCACTACGCCAAAAACTCGCGAGTGAACCGGAATTCTACACCGGCATTATTTCCTCCTCCTCCGACTTCCGTTGCCACACAGTCACCCAGCACAAATGCCAGATTGACATTAGCGCCACCAATGGGCCGCTCGCAGCGACCTCTATACTTTCCACTACTAGCGCCACCTATATCATTCACCAGGTGGCCGTTTTGCGGCAGTCCTACGCAGCCAGGCGAAGGTTTGACGTCGTGCGGTCGTACCCCCGAGTGCGACGACCGTCTTCGGTCGGAGCGGTCGGAACGGTCTGAGGTCAGTGGTCGGCCGTCAGACCGGCCAGTGGTGGAATGTCGGTGGTCGGCGCCGTCTCCAGCCGGTGGTTGACGGTCAGGACGGTGAGTGGTCGCCG
>JAXIVJ010004732.1:10000-80131 GCA_036785665.1 Chirona hameri | reverse complement strand
CAGGGAGGGTTAGATACCACCTGATACCAAGGAGGGTTGGATACCTGTCACCACCTGACACCAGGGAGGGTTGGATACCGTCTGACACCAGGGAGGGTTGGATACCACCTGATACCAGGGAGGGTTGGATACCACCTGATACCGAGGAGGGTTGGATACCTGTCACCACCTGACACCAGGGAGAGCTGGATACCGCCTGACAACAGGGAGGGTTGGATACCGCCTGACACCAGGGAGGGTTGGATACCACCTGACAACAGGGAGGGTTTGATACCGCCTGACAACAGGGAGGGTTGGATACCGCCTGACACCAGGGAGGGTTGGATTCCACCTGATACCAGGGAGGGTTGGATACCACCTGACACAAGGGAGGGTTGGATACCACCTGAAACCAGGGACGGTTGGATACCTGTCACCACCTGACACCAGGGAGGTTGGATACCACCTGACACCAGTGAGGGTAGGATACCACCTGACACCAGGGAGGGTTGGATACCACCTGACACTAGAGAGGGTTGGATAGCACCTGACACCAGTGAGGGTTGGATACCACCTGACACCAGGGAGGGTTGGATACCTGTCACCACCTGATACCAGGGATGGTTGGATACCACCTGAAAACTTGGAGGGTTGGATACCGCCTGACAACTGGGAGGGTTGGATACCACCTGACACCAGAGAGGGTTGGATACCACCTGGAACCAGTGAGGGTTGGATACCTGTCGCCACCTGACACCAGGGAGGGTTGGATACCGCCTGACAACAGGGAGGGTTGGATACCGCCTGATACCAGGGAGGGTTGGATACCACCTGACACCAGGGAGGGTTGGATACCGCCTGACACCAGGGAGGGTTGGATACCGCCTGACAACTGGGAGGGTTGGATACCACCTGATAACTGGGAGGGTTGGATACCACCTGGTACCAGGTAGGGTTGGATACCGCCTGACAACTGGGAGGGTTGGATACCACCAGATACCAGGGAGGGTTTGATACCACCTGATATCAGGGAGGGTTGGATACCACATGCCACCAGTGAGGGTTGGATACCACCTGAAACCAGGGAGGGTTGGACACCTGTCACCACCTGACACCAGGGAGGTTGGATTCCACCTGACACCAGTGAGGGTTGGATACCACCTGACACCAGGGAGGGTTGGATACCACCTGACACTAGAGAGGGTTGGATACCACCTGACACCAGGGAGGGTTGGATACCGCCTGACAACAGGGAGGGTTGTATACCGTCTGACACCAATGAGGGTTGGATACCTGTCACCACCTGATACCAGGGATGGTTGGATACCACCTGACACCAGTGAGGGTTGGATACCGCCTGACAACAGGGAAGGTTGGATACCGTCTGACACCAATGAGGGTTGGATACCTGTCACCACCTGACACTAGGGAGGGTTGGATACCACCTGGCACCAGGGAGGGTTGGATACCACCTGACACCAGGGAGGGCTGGATACCACCTGACACCAGGGAGGGTTGGATACCTGTCACCACCTGACACCAGGGTGGTTGGATACCACCTGACACTAGGGAAGATTGGATACCACCGGACACCAGTGAGGGTTGGATAGCACCTGACACCAGGGAGGGTTGGATGCCGCCTGACACCAGGGGGGGGGGGGTTGAATACCGCCTGATACCAGGGAGGGTTGGATACCGCCTGACACCAGTGAGGGTTGGATACAACCTGAAACCAGGGAGGGTTGGGTACCGCCGGGCAATAGGGAGGGTTGGATACCACCGGACACCAGTGAGGATTAGATACCACCTGACTACTGGGAGGGTTGGATACCTGTCACCAACTGACACCAGGGAGGGTTTGATACCACCTGACACCAGGGAGGGCTGGATACTACCTGACACCAGGGAGGGTTGGATACCTGTCACCACCTGACACCAGGGAAGATTGGATACCACCGGACACCAGTGAGGGTTGGATAGCCCCTGACACCAGGGAGGGTTGGATACCGCCTGACACCAGTGAGGGTTGGATACCACCTGATACCAAGGAGGGTTGGATACCACCTGACTACTGGGAGGGTTGGATACCACCTGACACCATGGCGAGTTGGATACCGCCTGATACCAGGGAGGGTTGGATACCACCTGAAACCAATGAGGGTTTGATACCACCTGACTACTGGGAGGGTTGGATACCGCCTGACACCAGTGATGGTTGGATACCGCCTGACTACTGGGAGGGTTGGATACAGCCTGACACCAGGGAGGGTTGGATACCGCCTGACACTAGGGAGGGTTGGATACCGCCTGACAATTGGGAGGGGTGGATACGACCTGAAACCAGGGAGGGTTGGATACCGCCGGACTTTAGGGAGGGTTGGATACCGCCTGACACCAGGGAGGGTTGGATACCGACTGACAACTGGGAGGGTTGGATACCGCCTGACACCAGGGAGGGTTGGATACCGCCTGACAACTGGGAGGGTTGGCTACCTGTCACCACCTGACACCAGGGAGTGTTGGATACCACCTGACAACTGTGAGGGTTGGATACCACCTGACAACTGGGAGGGTTGGATACCACCTGGCACCAGTGAGGGTTGGATACCTGGGACCACCTGACACCAGGGAGGGTTGGATACCACCTGACACCAGGGAGGGTTGGATACCACCTGATACCAGGGAGGGTTGGATACCGCCTGACAACTGGGAGGGTTGGATACCGCCTGACAACTGGGAGGGGTGGATACCACCTGGCACCAGTGAGGGTTGGATACCTGTCACCACCTGACACCAGGGAGGGTTGGATACCACCTGACACCAGGGAGGGTTGTATACCACCTGATACCAGGGAGGGTTGGATACCGCCTGACAACTGGGAGGGTTGGATACCGCCTGACAACTGGGAGGGTTGGTTACCACCTGGCACCAGTGAAGGTTGGATACCTGTCACCACCTGACACCAGGGAGGGTTGGATACCACCTGACACCAGGGAAGGTTGGATACCACCTGTTACCAGGGAGGGTTGGATACCGCCTGACACCAGGGAGGGTTGGATACCGCCTGACACCAGTGAGGGTTGGATACCACCTGACAACTGGGAGGGTTGGATACCACCTGGCACCAGTGAGGGCTGGATACCCGTCACCACCTGACACTGGGGAGGGTTGGATACCACCTGACACCAGGGAGGGTTGGATACCACCTGATACCAGGGAGGGTTGGATACCGCCTGACAACTGGGAGGGTTGGATACTGCCTGACAACTGGGAGGGTTGGATACCACCAGACACCAGGGAGGGTTGGATACCTGTCACCACCTGACACCAGTGGGGGTTGGATACAGCCTGACACCAAGGAGGGTTGGATACCACCTGAGACCAGGGAGGGTTGGATACCACCTGACACCAGGGAGGGTTGGATACCGCCTGACAACTGGGAGGGTTGGATACTACCTGACACCAGGGAGGGTTGGATACTATCTGATACCAGGGAGGATTGGATACCACCTGACACCAGGGAGGGTTGGATACCACCGGACACCAGAGAGGGTTGGATACCGCCTGATGCCAGGGAGGGTTGGATACCGCCTGACAACTGGGAGGGTTGGATACTACCTGACAACTGGGAGGGTTGGATACCACCCGATACCAGGGAGGGTTGGATACCGCCTGACAACTGGGAGGGTTGGATACCACCTGACACCAGTGAGGGTTGGATACCTGTCGCCACCTGACACCAGGGGCAGGGTTGGATACAGCCTGACACCATGGAGGGTTGGATACCACCTGACACCAGGGAGGGTTGGATACCACCTGACACCAGGGAGCGTTGAATACCTGTCACCACCGGACACCAGTGAGGGTTGGATATCACCTGACACCAGGGAGGGTTGGATACCGCCTGACACCAGGGGGGGTTGAATACCGCCTGATACCAGGGAGGGTTGGATACCGCCTGACACCAGTGAGGGTTGGATACAACCTGAAACCAGGGAGGGTTGGATACCGCCGGACAACAGGGAGGGTTGGATACCACCGGACACCAGTGAGGGTTAGATACCACCTGACTACTGGGAGGGTTGGATACCTGTCACCACCTGACACCAGGGAGGGTTGGATACAGCCTGACACCAAGGAGGGTTGGATACCACCTGACACCAGGAAGGGTTGGATACCACCTGACACCAGGGAGGGTTGGATACCACCTGACACCAGGGAGGGTTGGATACCACCGGACACCAGAGAGGGCTGGATACCACCTGACACCAGGGAGGGTTGGATACCACCTGATACCAGGGAGGGTTGGACACCACCTGACAACTGGGAGGGTTTGATACCGCCTGACAACTGGGAGGGTTGGATACCACCTGACACCAGGGAGGGTTGGATACCACCTGATACCAGGGAGGGTTGGATAACGCCTGACACCAGGGAGGGTTGGATACCGCCTGACACCAGTGAGGGTTGGATACCACCTGACAACTGGGAGGGTTGGATACCACCTGGCACCAGTGAGGGTTGGATACCTGTCACCACCTGACACCAGGGAGGGTTGGATACCACCTGATACCAGGGAGGGTTGGATAACACCTGATACCAGGGAGGGTTGGATACCGCCTGACACATGGGAGGGTTGGATACCGCCTGACAACTGGGAGGGTTGGATACCACCTGACACCAGTGAGGGTTGGATACCTGTCACCACCTGACACTAGTGGGGGTTGGATACAGCCTGACACCAAGGAGGGTTGGATACCACCTGACACCAGGGAGGGTTGGATACCACCTGACACCAGGGAGGGTTGGATACCACCGGACACCAGAGAGGGTTGGATACCGCCTGATACCAGGGAGGGTTTGATACCGCCTGACAACTGGGAGGGTTGGATACCACCTGACAACTGGGAGGGTTGGATACCACCTGATACCAGGGAGGGTTTGATACCGCCTGACAACTGGGAGGGTTGGATACCGCCTGCCAACTGGGAGGGTTGGATACCACCTGACACCAGTGAGGGTTGGATACCTGTCACCACCTGACACCAGGGAGGGTTGGATACAGCCTGACACCAAGGAGGGTTGGATACCACCTGACACCAGGAAGGGTTGGATACCACCTGACACCAGGGAGGGTTGGATACCACCGGAAGTTAGGGAGAAGCAAACGGCTACGTACATTTACCAGCTGGAAAGCTGCAACTTGGCTTGAGACCGTATCATTGCGAAAGTTATTTTCTTCAGTGTTAAAAACGTGAGCGAAGTTGCTTTGCTACGAATTTCATGCTTTACGTCTAAGTTGTTGATAGTTTTGTTGATTTTAGCATAACTTTACTAGGAATGACATTCAGTCGACAAGTTCCGCGTGTTGTATTTGCAACTACCGTAACATAAGCAGAGCGTAAACAAGAACTTGCTAATGAAGCAAACAAGAGCAAAATGGACCATTGCGTTGAAAATGATTGTGATAAGATAAAGAGGATAAATAGAACATTATCATTAAATACAAATTATGCATTGACATTTCACAAGAGTATGAGCTTTCAGCGTAAGATATTTGGGTGCAATCGAATAACAATCCTCGCAAGACAGGTCGTTATACATTAGGTTCTAAGTCGATAAAGAGATAAGAACATAAGCCTTGAAACTTAAAACACATAGACAGCCATTCGGAACACACAACAAGTCGAGTAATGCTCTGACTCTCTGACCAAATCAGATAAGAGTCTCATCTCAAACCCATAGCTCTCGGTGATAATGGTGATCACATGCGTCTGGTCAGAAACAGAAACGCACACTTGACGAGGGGATGTTGCCAGCCTTTTTTAGCTGCAGATCTTATCATGATATTCACTAAGGCAAATTGCATTATCACTTGCGCTATGTGCAGATGAGCTGCATAGCGAAAAGAGACGGAGACTTTCTATGAAGCAGAGTTCGTCACGGGCTGGGCATGGGCTGGGCCTGGGCTGAGCCTGGGCTGGGCCTGGGCTGGGCCTGGGCTGGGCCTGGGCTGGGCCTGGGCTGGGCCTGGGCTGGGCCTGGGCTGGGCCTGGGCTGGGCCTGGGCTGGGCCTGGGCTGGGCCTGGGCTGGGCCTGGGCTGGGCCTGGGCTGGGCCTGGGCTGGGCCTGGGCTGGGCCTGGGCTGGGCCTGGGCTGGGCCTGGGCTGGGCCTGGGCTGGGCCTGGGCTGGGCCTGGGCTGGGCCTGGGCTGGGCCTGGGCTGGGCCTGGTCTGGGCCTAGGCTGGGCCTGGGCTGGGCCTGGGCTGGGCCTGGGCTGGGCCTGGGCTGGGCCTGGGCTGGGCCTGGGCTGGGCCTGGGCTGGGCCTGGGCTGGGCCTGGGCTGGGCCTGGGCTGGGCCTGGGCTGGGCCTGGGCTGGGCCTGGGCTGGGCCTGGGCTGGGCCTGGGCTGGGCCTGGGCTGGGCCTGGGCTGGGCCTGGGCTGGGCCTGGGCTGGGCCTGGGCTGGGCCTGGGCTGGGCCTGGGCTGGGCCTGGGCTGGGCCTGGGCTGGGCCTGGGCTGGGCCTGGGCTGGGCCTGGGCTGGGCCTGGGCTGGGCCTGGGCTGGGCCTGGGCTGGGCCTGGGCTGGGCCTGGGCTGGGCCTGGGCTGGGCCTGGGCTGGGCCTGGGCTGGGCCTGGGCTGGGCCTGGGCTGGGCCTGGGCTGGGCCTGGGCTGGGCCTGGGCTGGGCCTGGGCTGGGCCTGGGCTGGGCCTGGGCTGGGCCTGGGCTGGGCCTGGGCTGGGCCTGGGCTGGACCTGGGCTGGGCCTGGGCTGGGCCTGGGCTGGGCCTGGGCTGGGCCTGGGCTGGGCCTGGGCTGGGCCAGGGCTGGGCCTGGGCTGGGCCTGGGCTGGGCCTGGGCCTGGGCCTGGCCTGGCCTGGGCCTGGCCTGGGCCTGGCCTGGGCCTGGCCTGGGCCTGGCCTGGGCCTGGCCTGGGCCTGGCCTGGGCCTGGCCTGGGCCTGGCCTGGGTCTGGCCTGGGCCTGGCCTGGGCCTGGCCTGGGCCTGGCCTGGGCCTGGCCTGGGCCTGGGCTGGGCCTCAACTTTAACCCGGCATTGGCTGGGGTCTCAGCAGGACGCCATTGACTGAGGGGGGCGTTAAACGCCCCCTGGTTATCTTTCGAACCAATGATCACAGCGAGACGTGCAAGGTGGCAATCAAAAGCTCGCAATGACACAAATCTAAATCATGCTTAAAAATGTCAAAGTGAGGTCCAATGTCGGGTCACAGGCAGGTCAAAGGTCAAAAGCGGCGTATTTGAGTTTATGGGCCATACTTTCCATCCAAAGCCTTCGATAGCGACCAGTTTCACCCAAAGTGCTTCCAAAGGTATGATACATATCCCGCATGAGCTAAAATGAGATTGTTGACCAAGGTCAAGGTCAAGGTCAGATCACAAAAGATCACTATGCTCAAAATATCTACGAAAGTCATGCAACACATGTTTTATGAGTTATTTTCCAAGTATATTTCGATAGTTATAGTCATTTTACCACCTGACTTCATTTACGTGAAGTCAATTTCAGGTCAAGTTCAGGTCACCGAAGGTCAAAATGTTAAATTGTTAAATCTAAACAAAAAAGGCATGTTGCTAGACAGTTTTGTCTCAGAAATACAGTCGTGGCATTGATTTGTATGTATCTAGTAAAAAACAACAACAAAAAAACGCAATTTCAAAATATGACGTCATAAGATACCCATACTTTAGATGTCATAAGTCAGTCAAAAATGGAAATATCAGTTTGAAATTTGGCATGGTAGTTACCTAGGTATGGTTCTCTGACATATCCTGTTTTTTTTTTAATATTTCAGATTTTTTTTATTTTGTGATAATTTAAAAGTGTTTTTTTGTTTTGTTTTTGGGGTCAAAAACTACAAATGTTAAAAATCCGAGACAGCCAGTTTTTAGCCGTTGCAATTTAATATCTTTTGACGTTTTTTCGATTGCATTTTATTTCAAATGTGGCATTTGTACGGCTTGGCAAAGTTTAGCTGATTTTGGTGTAAAACTCGTGTGTAGTTACGTCACTAAATTCGCTATAACTCGACAAAATTTCGACGATGTTTTTTTTTTTACCACAAGACGTACAAATGAGTTATTAGAAGGTACCGTAAGTTTCACGTTGATAGCGCTATTAGTTTTCAGATATTTCGCAAATTCATAAGTGGGAGCGTTAAATGCCCCCCCCCCCTCTCCCAGTCAATGGCGGGTTAAGGAAATGATCGGGCTCTGGACGGGCCTGGGCTGAGAATGTTGAAGCGCAGGTCAGAGTTGAAAAATATTTCAACCAGCAGTGCACTTCCACAGAAACACACTGCTGCTGTGGCTGTGACTTTTTGTTTGTTTTTGGTTAGCATAGTTGGTTCATTGTTTCACATTTATAGTATACAAGTAATTATGCTAGGATAGTGATTATACATTTTGTGAAAATATGTATATGCTTAATCTGAACGGGCCGGACTGGGCCTGGGCCTCAATATTATACATTTGGCCGGGCCTGGCCCGGGCCTGGGCTTGGTGTTCATGGGCTTGGGCCGGGCTAGGCTGGGGGTTGGTGGGCCCGTGACGAACATTGTTATGAAGACACGCACACAAACTAAAACACATAAATAAATAAGTAAAGTAGCGTGGTATACAGTATCCACAGCATGTGTGGTCAGTTTATCATAGCAGCATCTTCCAGCCGACCCGCCATTTACGCGGCATTTTTCGCGTCCAGCGGGGCCATATGGTGCAGAGCAACTCGCCTGCAGTTGTTTAGCAGCAGCCCGTCTGGCCGGCGTGAGATGGGCAGTGCAACTCGCCTGCAGTTGTTTAGCAGCAGCCCGTCTGGCCGGCGTGAGATGGGCAGTGCAACTCGCCTGCAGTTGTTTAGCAGCAGCCCGTCTGGCCGGCGTGAGATGGGCAGTGCAACTCGCCTGCAGTTGTTTAGCAGCAGCCCGTCTGGCCGGCGTGAGATGGGCAGAGCAACTCGCCTGCAGTTGTTTAGCAGCAGCCCGTCTGGCCGGCGTGAGATGGGCAGAGCAACTCGCCTGCAGTTGTTTAGCAGCAGCCCGTCTGGCCGGCGTGAGATGGGCAGTGCAACTCGCCTGCAGTTGTTTAGCAGCAGCCCGTCTGGCCGGCGTGAGATGGGCAGAGCAACTCGCCTGCAGTTGTTTAGCAGCAGCCCGTCTGGCCGGCGTGAGATGGGCAGTGCAACTCGCCTGCAGTTGTTTAGCAGCAGCCCGTCTGGCCGGCGTGAGATGGGCAGAGCAACTCGCCTGCAGTTGTTTAGCAGCAGCCCGTCTGGCCGGCGTGAGATGGGCAGAGCAACTCACCTGCAGTTGTTTAGCAGCAGCCCGTCTGGCCGGCGTGAGATGGGCAGTGCAACTCGCCTGCAGTTGTTTAGCAGCAGCCCGTCTGCCGGCGTGAGATGGGCAGAGCAACTCGCCTGCAGTTGTTTAGCAGCAGCCCGTCTGGCCGGCGTGAGATGGGCAGTACAACTCGCCTGCAGTTGTTTAAGCAGCAGCCCGTCTGGCCGGCGTGAGATGGGCAGTGCAACTCGCCTGCAGTTGTTTAGCAGCAGCCCGTCTGGCCGGCGTGAGATGGGCAGAGCAACTCGCCTGCAGTTGTTTAGCAGCAGCCCGTCTGGCCGGCGTGAGATGGGCAGTACAACTCGCCTGCAGTTGTTTAAGCAGCAGCCCGTCTGGCCGGCGTGAGATGGGCAGTGCAACTCGCCTGCAGTTGTTTAGCAGCAGCCCGTCTGGCCGGCGTGAGATGGGCAGAGCAACTCGCCTGCAGTTGTTTAGCAGCAGCCCGTCTGGCCGGCGTGAGATGGGCAGAGCAACTCGCCTGCAGTTGTTTAGCAGCAGCCCGTCTGGCCGGCGTGAGATGGGCAGTACAACTCGCCTGCAGTTGTTTAAGCAGCAGCCCGTCTGGCCGGCGTGAGATGGGCAGTGCAACTCGCCTGCAGTTGTTTAGCAGCAGCCCGTCTGGCCGGCGTGAGATGGGCAGTGCAACTCGCCTGCAGTTGTTTAGCAGCAGCCCGTCTGGCCGGCGTGAGATGGGCAGTGCAACTCGCCTGCAGTTGTTTAGCAGCAGCCCGTCTGGCCGGCGTGAGATGGGCAGTGCAACTCGCCTGCAGTTGTTTAGCAGCAGCCCGTCTGGCCGGCGTGAGATGGGCAGTGCAACTCGCCTGCAGTTGTTTAGCAGCAGCCCGTCTGGCCGGCGTGAGATGGGCAGTGCAACTCGCCTGCAGTTGTTTAGCAGCAGCCCGTCTGGCCGGCGTGAGATGGGCAGTGCAACTCGCCTGCAGTTGTTTAGCAGCAGCCCGTCTGGCCGGCGTGAGATGGGCAGTGCAACTCGCCTGCAGTTGTTTAGCAGCAGCCCGTCTGGCCGGCGTGAGATGGGCAGAGCAACTCGCCTGCAGTTGTTTAGCAGCAGCCCGTCTGGCCGGCGTGAGATGGGCAGTGCAACTCGCCTGCAGTTGTTTAGCAGCAGCCCGTCTGGCCGGCGTGAGATGGGCAGAGCAACTCACCTGCAGTTGTTTAGCAGCAGCCCGTCTGGCCGGCGTGAGATGGGCAGTGCAACTCGCCTGCAGTTGTTTAGCAGCAGCCCGTCTGGCCGGCGTGAGATGGGCAGTGCAACTCGCCTGCAGTTGTTTAGCAGCAGCCCGTCTGGCCGGCGTGAGATGGGCAGTGCAACTCGCCTGCAGTTGTTTAGCAGCAGCCCGTCTGGCCGGCGTGAGATGGGCAGAGCAACTCACCTGCAGTTGTTTAGCAGCAGCCCGTTTGGCTGGCGTGAGATGGGCAGAGCAACTCGCCTGCAGTTGTTTAGCAGCAGCCCGTCTAGCCGGCGTGAGATGGGCAGTGCAACTCGCCTGCAGTTGTTTAGCAGCAGCCCGTCTGGCCGGCGTGAGATGGGCAGAGCAACTCACCTGCAGTTGTTTAGCAGCAGCCCGTCTGGCCGGCGTGAGATGGGCAGTGCAACTCGCCTGCAGTTGTTTAGCAGCAGCCCGTCTGGCCGGCGTGAGATGGGCAGAGCAACTCACCTGCAGTTGTTTAGCAGCAGCCCGTCTGGCCGGCGTGAAATGGGCAGTGCTACTCACCTGCAGTTGTTTAGCAGCAGCCCGTCTGGCCGGCGTGAGATGGGCAGTGCAACTCGCCTGCAGTTGTTTAGCAGCAGCCCGTCTGGCCGGCGTGAGATGGGCAGAGCAACTCGCCTGCAGTTGTTTAGCAGCAGCCCGTCTGGCCGGCGTGAGATGGGCAGTGCAACTCGCCTGCAGTTGTTTAGCAGCAGCCCGTCTGGCCGGCGTGAGATGGGCAGTGCAACTCGCCTGCAGTTGTTTAGCAGCAGCCCGTCTGGCCGGCGTGAGATGGGCAGTGCAACTCACCTGCAGTTGTTTAGCAGCAGCCCGTCTGGCCGGCGTGAGATGGGCAGTGCAACTCACCTGCAGTTGTTTAGCAGCAGCCCGTCTGGCCGGCGTGAGATGGGCAGTGCAACTCGCCTGCAGTTGTTTGGCAGCAGCCCGTCTGGCCGGCGTGAGATGGGCAGTGCAACTCGCCTGCAGTTGTTTAGCAGCAGCCCGTCTGGCCGGCGTGAGATGGGCAGTGCAACTCGCCTGCAGTTGTTTAGCAGCAGCCCGTCTGGCCGGCGTGAGATGGGCAGAGCAACTCGCCTGCAGTTGTTTAGCAGCAGCCCGTCTGGCCGGCGTGAGATGGGCAGTGCAACTCGCCTGCAGTTGTTTAGCAGCAGCCCGTCTGGCCGGCGTGAGATGGGCAGTGCAACTCACCTGCAGTTGTTTAGCAGCAGCCCGTCTGGCCGGCGTGAGATGGGCAGAGCAACTTACCTGCAGTTGTTTAGCAGCAGCCCGTCTGGCCGGCGTGAGATGGGCAGAGCAACTCACCTGCAGTTGTTTAGCAGCAGCCCGTCTGGCCGGCGTGAGATGGGCAGAGCAACTCGCCTGCAGTTGTTTAGCAGCAGCCCGTCTGGCCGGCGTGAGATGGGCAGTGCAACTCGCCTGCAGTTGTTTAGCAGCAGCCCGTCTGGCCGGCGTGAGATGGGCAATGCAACTCGCCTGCAGTTGTTTAGCAGCAGCCCGTCTGGCCGGCGTGAGATGGGCAGTGCAACTCGCCTGCAGTTGTTTAGCAGCAGTCCGTCTGGCCGGCGTGAGATGGGCAGTGCAACTCGCCTGCAGTTGTTTAGCAGCAGCCCGTCTGGCCGGCGTGAGATGGGCAGAGCAACTCGCCTGCAGTTGTTTAGCAGCAGCCCGTCTGGCCGGCGTGAGATGGGCAGTGCAACTCGCCTGCAGTTGTTTAGCAGCAGCCCGTCTGGCCGGCGTGAGATGGGCAGAGCAACTCACCTGCAGTTGTTTAGCAGCAGCCCGTCTGGCCGGCGTGAGATGGGCAGAGCAACTCGCCTGCAGTTGTTTAGCAGCAGCCCGTCTGGCCGGCGTGAGATGGGCAGTACAACTCGCCTGCAGTTGTTTAGCAGCAGCCCGTCTCTGGCCGGCGTGAGATGGGCAGAGCAACTCGCCTGCAGTTGTTTAGCAGCAGCCCGTCTGGCCGGCGTGAGATGGGCAGAGCAACTCGCCTGCAGTTGTTTAGCAGCAGCCCGTCTGGCCGGCGTGAGATGGGCAGAGCAACTCACCTGCAGTTGTTTAAGCAGCAGCCCGTCTGGCCGGCGTGAGATGGGCAGTGCAACTCGCCTGCAGTTGTTTAGCAGCAGCCCGTCTGGCCGGCGTGAGATGGGCAGAGCAACTCACCTGCAGTTGTTTAGCAGCAGCCCGTCTGGCCGGCGTGAGATGGGCAGTGCAACTCGCCTGCAGTTGTTTAGCAGCAGCCCGTCTGGCCGGCGTGAGATGGGCAGAGCAACTCACCTGCAGTTGTTTAGCAGCAGCCCGTCTGGTTGGCGTGAGATGGGCAGTGCAACTCGCCTGCAGTTGTTTAGCAGCAGCCCGTCTGGCCGGCGTGAGATGGGCAGTGCAACTCGCCTGCAGTTGTTTAGCAGCAGCCCGTCTGGCCGGCGTGAGATGGGCAGAGCAACTCACCTGCAGTTGTTTAGCAGCAGCCCGTCTGGCCGGCGTGAGATGGGCAGAGCAACTCACCTGCAGTTGTTTAGCAGCAGCCCGTCTGGCCGGCGTGAGATGGGCAGTGCAACTCGCCTGCAGTTGTTTAGCAGCAGCCCGTCTGGCCGGCGTGAGATGGGCAGAGCAACTCGCCTGCAGTTGTTTAGCAGCAGCCCGTCTGGCCGGCGTGAGATGGGCAGAGCAACTCGCCTGCAGTTGTTTAGCAGCAGCCCGTCTGGCCGGCGTGAGATGGGCAGTACAACTCGCCTGCAGTTGTTTAGCAGCAGCCCGTCTGGCCGGCGCGAAATGGACTGACAGAACGCGTTCGGCAGTGGCTGAGAATGCAGCGCTGGGCTCGGCGGCGAATGCTTTTAGAACTTTATGACGCCTATTTGTCTTGACTGCGCAGATTTACAAGAGTCTGGTTCTTCTTATGAACGATAAATCGGACACGGCATGGATCGTCGGCGGCGACGAGCGGCTCCGAAAACCGAGTCCCGACGGAGAGAAGATCCGGGAAGGCTGATAATCCAGTGGAGAAGAACGAAACTGAGCAACGATCAACGCTCCACACAAAATAGGGAGCTGGCCGAGTCTACCAGTTGTGGAATTGGTGGAGCTGCTCGAACAAAGACTGCTTGCCACGGCTCGCCAACTCGATTATGTTAAACGCAGTGGAGAGGATGACGTCGATACATACAGTACCACAGACGAAATATGTGGGTGAAGGAAAGATATTCGTGAAAGATATCTCGTTGTGATAATCACCATATAGCACAACGATTATCCGGGCACGGCCAATGTCTCTTTAGGACGCATAAGTGCTTGCTTAACCCTATTTGTAACAGGCTCCTGGCTACCCCTATTTGTAACAGGGGAGAGATTCCGCCCCCGCCCCCGGAGATCTGGAGATCTACCTGTCCGATTTTCGAAAATGAAACGGCGTTTGGTTCCCCTCCACACGCTCTACATTTCTAAAAAGTAAAATAAATCGAAATTTTTGATAGGGGGGCAACAGGGGGGGGGGGGGCAAACACTACAACTTTTAGTGGTATATGTGATCCAACACAGCTGTCATGCTTATCAACCGATTTTAACACAACCAATGGAAATTGATAGAGATTGAATTGGAGATTGATATATAGCGATGACTTTTGAAAATTCAAAATCATAGGCGTGTGCAGGTCACTCAAAAAGGGGGTGAAGTAAATGCGGAATAAAACTATTTTTTATGTTTTTTTTTTAATAAATGAAATGGTATGTTATTGTGACATTAGATAAAATAGTTATAAATAATATGTTTTGCCATAGGCGGTACCAGGTTAGTGAAAAAGGAGGTCGAATAGGGAAAAAATATTACCCGCAGGCATGTTGCTACCCAGCACTATAAATAAGTTACTGATCGAAGATAGTTCCTTTTTGCATATTGTACTTCATCATAGGCGCATCCAGGATCCAAACAGGGGAGGCGCGAGACCTTTTGGTAAGTATATTATCCGCTATTATGATACTAACTAGTCAACAGTGACTATTTCACTTACAACTTCAATTCACATTGCTTACCCCCTTTTACCCTACCTGGACTCGCCTATTATCTTATAATCGTTCGTAGAGTACCCTGTGGTGCGTGTTTCTTCCGAAAACTGCAGTATGTTATTCATTGTAGGCCCATGCATCTTAGTTTCTTTGCAATAATATGACACCCTTTCTTCCATTCCTGAGCACGCCTCTGCAAAAAAAAAATATTGTATTCCCTCTCCTGGCCTCATATGTGCATATATAATTATAAGTTAACCGTCTATTGCGCCGTAATCGCTGGCATATCGTTATCACCATGCCAGTCACCCCCCTTTTCATGTGCCTGAACACGCCCCTGCAACTCTATATGTCATACATTATCAAAATAATGGAAGGAGAAGCTATCTTGTACATCTTGATAGCTATAAATGCTCCTTACATCGCTATATTAACTTCCCGCCAAACATTGAATACTTCCTGGAAACCCCCACCCCACTTTTCAAGCCTCTGGAACCGCCTATGCCATGCAACTTTTATGACATTTCATTAGCATCAGCTAATTTGCACTTGTTGCAATCACCGTAAACCGATGTAACTCCTTCATACTTGAGGCAATTAGGAAGAAACCGTGAAGATCGCATTTCCGTATTATCGCCAAATGTCGCCGCCGAACCCTCCCAAACCCGTGCCCTGGAACCGCCTCTCTTCAGGTTAGGAACTCAAAATTTTGACTCCAAATGCGCAATTAAACTCGAGGAAAAGTCCCAAAATTTCATGGGCCTTCTCCCAGCCGTTCTGGAGATATCTGCGAAAAACATGAGGGGGGGGGGCGGAATCCGCACCCCTGTTACAAATAGAGTTAAATACTGACGTTATAATGTTCAGCCTTTTATACTGTGCAACACGCGTGACGCTTCAGTTTGTTTCGTCGTATAAAAGCAATGTTACCTTGCCGTCCTCGCTCCCTTATGCCTGGTGTAATACATTTCCGTAATGGAAAGAGTTACCAAGCGATCTTGTAGAAGTCTTGTCCTGGCGGCCCAAACAGTGTCTGGTCCAAATCCAACGCTCGCACCTATCGATACCTATCGAATCAGATTATTCTCAGCATAGCTGTCATCATCTAAAACAGTGATTCTCAAATAGGAAGGAGGCAGTGGCGGATCTACGGTTGGGCAAAATGAGCAATTGCCCCCCCCCCCCCCCAACGAAATATCGGTAGGCAAACGTATGTTTTTGCCCCCCCCCCCCCCAAGCGATCCGGCAGGTTGTGATTTTTGTCCTGGTACAGTGGCGGATAAATCTTTCTTCGAAAATACGATTTTGTATTATTTTTGCATGTGGAGACAATTAAAAAAAACAGTAAGACAACCAAAAAAAATTGCCATCCGACCATTTTTAATTTTCTTGAAAAGTTATGCACTGGGGGTTTCAAGGGCGGGTACTTCATTGGTTGTGAACACAAAACGTTTTCCAAGATACGTCTTTCCGTATTTTCCGAAGTTCACTATACAGGCCTAATTTTGACGACCAATAACTCTGAGACTAAAAAAGCGATTTTGATAAACTTTTGTTTTGTTTGGATCAGGATTAGTCGAAGAACAATTTGGCAATCACCGAGTTTCAATGTGTTTTTGTCACGTGATTTTGTGACCTACGGCGCAAAATGCGCCGTGACCTTCACCTGTTGGAAACTGAAAATACAATTTACGTCTGATGAAGATTTGAGCTTCATTGATGTCCTTTCGTATAAAAAAGAATAAAAAAGTGGGGTTCGACCTGTAAAAATAATTTTTGAGTCTTGCAATGCTGACATAATACGCCGTTTGGGCACCTGACTGTCGATAACTTCGCATCTACTTGACATACGCTTTCGAAACAAAGTCCAGAGTGACTCCTGACGACGAAACCTCTCGGTAGGTGCCTGTTACAACGACATCAGGTCGCCATATGGCCTGCCAGGCCAATACAACGTAACGTCCCCAAACAGCGTATTGTGTGCGTTGCAAGGCTCAAAAGTAGTTTGTACATGTCGAACCCCACTTTTTAGATTTTTTTATACGAAAGGACATCAATGGAACTCAAATCGTCATCAGACGAAAAGAAACATAATTTCAGTTTCCAACAGGTCAAGGTCACGCCGCAAAATGTAGGTCACGAGGTCACGTGACAAAATGAAAACAGAAAATCCGAGATTGCCAATTTGTTCTTTGACTAATCCCGATCCAAACGAGAAAAAAAATCAAAATCGCTTTTTTGGTCTCGGAGTAATTGGTCGTCAAAATTAGGCATGCACAGTGAACTTGGGAAATTTTTGGAAGTCCTTATCTTTTTTTCTTTCTTTTTGGTCACCACCAATGAATTCCTCGCCCTTGAAACCCCCAGTGCACAACTTTTCAAGAAAATCAAAAATAGTCGGACGGCAAATTTGAAGAAAAAAATGTTTGTCATGCTGTGGAAGTCCCCAAAAGTAGGCTTTACAGGTCAAACCGCACTTTTTTATTTTGTATATGAAAGTACATCAATGAAGCTCAAATCGTCATCAGACAAAAATGTAAATTTCAGTTTCCAACGGCTCAAGGTCACGGCGCAAAAAGTAGGTCACGAGGTCACGTGACAGCAAAAACATCGTAAATCTGTCATTGCCAAATTGTTCTTCGACTAATCCTGATACAAACAAAAAAGTTTCAAATTTTTTTTTTTTGGCTCGGAATCGTCAAATTGGTCGCCAAAATTAGGCCTGCACAGTGAACTTGGGAAAATACGGAAGGCCGTATTTTGGAGAAGAAAAAAAAATGTGGGAATTTTTTAGTCACCACCAATGAATTCCCCGCCCTTGAATCCCCCAATGCACAACTGTTCAAGAAAATTAAAAATGTTCAGATGGCACCCACCGGTTGTCTTACTGTGGAATGCCTACATGTGATTTTAGGTCAGATAACGTGATTTTATCATGTGGTCATTTCAAATTCGGAATTTGTTTCTTGCCAGAATCGACTTCGATATATTGGCCTTCGATGGTAAGAAATTGGAGATAGGTTTTTCCTATATATATTTTTTTTTGGGGGGAATCATGGTCTTTGGTAATAACTTTGCACATAATTATTGTGCTAGAGAGCTTAACTCAACGGCATCATATCTGTCTCGTCGAGCTGCATTCAATGATGCATAGCATGACCCCCGCAAGTCACTCCATGACTTCAAGGTCACGTCCCCTGAGGTTGATTTCCCAAATGACCTGACTTGATTATACAATAGATCATTTGTTGACATTTTTACTTTTATTTCGCACAATTGGACTTTTTTTCTCTGGAAGACACTTTCAGCTATTTTTATAACATTCTCGGTATAGAAATAGAGAGGAGACAAATTAATATCTTGAGGACCCACAGACGCCTCTATCGGCGAAATATTTAATTATGTCATCATGTGATCTTAAACACAGAGCGAAATAGGTTGGCACGTGATTTCACCCTCCTATTCCACCTAAGAAAAATCACTCATTTTAACTGAGAACATAACGAAATCACGTGGCCTGACCTGAGGTCAAATAACAAAATTTCGACACTTTTCCATTCTACATTAATTTTTGGTTCGAGGCGATTCTGATGATACATAGTCTTATATCATTCAAACTATTTATAGAATATATCCCGATATATATATATATATATATATATATATATATATATATATATATATATATATATATATATATATATATATATATATATATATATATATATATATATATATATATATCGCCCGAAGAAAATTAAACCTTTGTGCGACATTGAAGAGATGCCTGAGGTTATAACTCGAAAACCATTCGACGGATGGGGCTGACAATTTTACAACGTGAATGTACGGCCCAGATAACACCCGACACCTAGTTCAATCGAAATATGAGAAGTACGATGTTATGGTTTGTTCGACCTGACGTGGACTGCACCATTTCACGGACGAGGCTGAAAAAGTTCACAGCGTGAATCCACAGCCCAGATAACCCCAGACACGTAGTTTAATCGAAATATGAGATGTGTGTTATTTAGTGATTGTTTTGGTCGATCTGTTCTGGAATGCCCCAATTGCCCCCCCCCCCCCCCTCAACGAAAAATCGGTAGGCAAATTCATACCCCCCCCCCCCCCCCCCCACCGTTCCGGGAGGTTGTGACTTTTGTTCCGGGAAGGCGAGATTTTCCTCCCTCCTCCGCTCAACGAAACTTTCGTGCTGACGACCCGACGCCCCCCCCCCCCCACCCCCACTCAAAGAACTTTCCCGCTGACGATCTGACGCCCCACTCCTCCTCCCTCCCCCCCCCCCCCCCCCCCGTCAACGACTCTGCGCTGACGACCCGACGCCACCGCCCCCCCCCCCCCCCCCGGTCAACAACTTTTCGCTGACGAAACAGAACGATTTTTTTGCCCCTCCCCCCACCCAATCTCGAAACCTATATCTGCCCCTTTGGGGGAGGGGGTAGTTACCCCACGTGGGGAAATGGAGCCTTCGGGCAGGGTTAATGGCGATAGAGCAACTAAGTGAGAAAATGTATTTCATTTATTTGATGATGACGCACAATACGCATACTCAATGCGTATTGCGTATATACGCAATACTCAATGCGTATATACGCAATACGCATACCTACATCTATCTCAGTTTCTATTTTACTGTCACCACATCTTAGGAGAGGTGCCGTGATGTAACCCTCGCCCGGGTAGGGGGAGGGGTTGATGCCACCCGCCCCTTCGGTTTTTCTAGAATAACTCGCGTAGTTTTTAACCGATTTCAATGCAACTTTCAGTTTCCTACTTTTGAAGAAAAAAATCCACATACTCTGAAAATTTTGAATTTCTAACCCACATGACCCGTGACCTATGACCTGTTTCTCAAGGTTATGTCAGGTGCAACAGGCCTCCCGCAGTATCGATGCTTGTAACTTGTGCAGTTTCCGAGTGTTTGTTGTTCATGAGCATATGTACAGGTGTTTCCAGGTGACAGTTGTGGTTTACACTGATATTGTGACCTCGATTGACCTTTTCAGAGGTCAACTGAGGTCATTGACCTCCAATGGCCTTAGATGACTTTGTTGGGCTTCTGGCGGTTTCTAGGACATTTTGTGACGCTGATTTCCAATTTGGGATCCATTTTACATAATGATATGTTCTACTTGGGTCATGCGCTTCCACAGGTGAACCGAGGTCACTGACCTCAGATGACCTGACATGACCTTTTTGGAATTTGTCAGTTTTTAGGATATTTTGTGACGCTGATTACGAATTTGGCACCCAATAAGCATTATGATATGCTCATTCACGATTCTAGCTCGATAAAATTCAATTTATACGCATTTACAACTTTGATGACTTTTGGGTCATTGACATGACTTCAGAGGTCACCTAATGACCCAAGACCTTAAAATCGGATATCATCGGTTTCCCTTGTCACCAGAAACACGCTCGTCTTTGCCACAAAACTCTAACTCAATTAGGGGCGAAACGCTAAGGGGGGTCGTACCAACCCCCTACCAGAACACGTAGTGATTTTGCCCTACCCGGGCGAGGGTTAAGTCTTTTGGACTTTTGCTCCTATCCTTTTCTTTCATTATGTGTACTTTGGTTTTCTACTTGATTCCAAAATAAATAAACAACAAACAAATTAATATGCAAATTGAAAGACCTTTCCTCGAAACTAAAATCAAAAAGTTCAAAATTAGACTTTATTGATATTTCGATACACATCAGTATGAATTAGCTTGAAACATTGATTAGATAAACAATTGTTTTAGCTAATTAATTCTGATGAAGATCTGTGTATCGAAATATCAATAAAGTATAATTTTGAACTTTTTTATTTTAATTTCGAGGAAAAGTCATTCAATTTGCATATTAATATGTCTACATGTTCCTCGCACAAGCAGTGACAAACCTAAAAACAACAAGCAACATTATCGCGGAGAGCGTCAAAACAAATTAATGCTGAAGGATACTCAGCTTTGCGTTACGGTCCAAGTCTTGTTTTTCGCTGGGAGCCACTGCTTTTGATTAAGTGCAACAGCACATATGTCCACTGATATGCCTGCCCCTAGATGGCACTAGTATAGTAAGCGCCTGAAGTTATGCTGTACCGCATAGCTTGAAGTCGAGAACTGCGGTCTTCTGCGCAATGGGTGAGGGGGTAACATTCTGGTCATCAAAAAGGGGATAAACATATCCTTGTAACATATCTAGTACTCTCATCATGACTCACAAAGTACTAAAAACAAACGAGCCAGAGTCTGTTTGCAATCGCTTCTGATTTAACACGCGCCCTGGAGAGGGGGCGAAATCCGCCCACCCCTAAGGTTTTTCAAAGCTAGCGTAAAAGCGGCGGCGCGCAGCGCTGCCGTTTTTTTTTTTGCACACCTGTTTAGAAATGAACTTACTACATTATGTAAAATTCTTGACCTCGGGTATTCTCAGGTCAGGTCACCAGATCAGGTCACGTAATGACCTCAACTCCAAAACGTTTGCAGTAGGACCACAGCCGCAGTTTTACGCCGATCGGTTTCAATCTTGCAGGACTTCATAAGGTCATAGATACCAACAATTTGTTAATCTTGGATTTCTAATATCGGTGACCTAAGGTCAGGTCAATTTCGTGACCGCCAACACGGTTTTATCAATAACTATCGACATAATGAAGATAGAGAAGAGAAAATGTTACTAATGTGTTTATCTCGTCGAGACTCGTCTCCCAATATGCAACATGACCAACTTGGGTCACCACTTGACCTTGACCTGAGGTCAAATTTCTCAGTTGACCTAACCCGGTCACCATGACTATGATTATAAGCGCCTTGACAAGACAAACGCGATGGCGTAAACATTATTGATTTATCTTTATTAGGTAGAACGTTATTTGCGAAAAACAGTTTTGCAAAAAAATCACCTTTTTGACATTTGATGACCTCTGGAGCCTAAACTATTGACCTGAGCTCAAATTTGAGGACACCTATGTCGATTGCATTTTTCAAGGGCTTTCAATTGCTTTTTTTCGTTTGCTGCTAACTATCATAGTTATCTAGATATTTGGGGGTGTTCGAAGCGAAGTCTTGAAAACTTGAAAATCTGACCCTTGATGATCTCTGGTGACCTCAATATTGACCTGAGAAAAACAATGAATGAAATACTTTCGAAAGAGCTTGTCTCGAGCTATCTAACATCATTTTTCGCTTGTCGCTACGTTGCGTGGTTTTCGAGATCATAGGATCACATTCATACATATATACATACATACATACATACATACATACATACATACATACATACATACATACATACATACATACATACATACTTACATACATACATACATACATACATACATACATACATACATACATACATACATACATACATACATACATACATACATACATACATACATACATACATACATACATACCTTGACACTGAGAACCACTACTCTAAAATTACAAAGCAATGCCAGAAGCCCACAATCATTGTAACAACTTAGCAACAAGGTACAGTGCACATACTCATGATGTGGGTGGTAGTCAACGAATTATTTCCCAATACTGACGTCGATTGTCAGACGCTATAACGGAGAAACTGCACAGTTCAGCTGTAGTCGTGGCTGCGGGTGTTCTCAATCCCAGCTGGCTTTGTCCAATACTGCACTCATACCACGCTTCATCGGAAGAGCAAATGAAACCCAAGATTGCTTATTCGCTTTGTGACATTTGCCAAATGACTATTTGATCGGAGAAACTGAACCGTCTTTCTGCAAATCTTTTGAATGTGCGGCAGATCGGCCTGCTAAGACACATGATTACGAGCGAGCGCGAAACGCTCGCTCGTCTCTCCGTGGTATATGGGAAAAATCTGTATGTGAGCGGCCCGGCCCGATACGGCCCGTGGCGACGCTTTTGAGAAGTTAATATCTCTGCAACCGCACGTCCGATTGACAAGCGGGCTTGTTTGCTGAATAGTCCCATCCAACCTAACCTGTTTGAAACCGGTGCGGACTCATGTGGGTGACTACCACTGCACGTGGCGCGTGCCGCGTGAGGGGTGTGAAAAGTGTTTTCTCGCAAAAACTCCGCAACGGCTCGGCCGATTGTGTTCAATTTGGTGTGTGGTTAGGGACCACTCAGCCGCTACTTTCCCACAGGTCATGGGCGGGGTGTCTCTGCACGTGCGCACGTGCACATCCCTATGCTATATCTCATGAATGGCTGAGCCGATTGTGTTCAAATTTGGTGTGTGGTTAGGGACCTCTCAGCCGCCGCCTTCCCACAAGTCGGGGATGGGGTGCCTCTGCACGTGCACACGTGCACAACCCTATTATATATCTCAGGAACGGCTGAGCCGTTTGTGTTCAAATTCGGTGTGTGGTTAGGGACCTCTCAGCCGCCTCTTTCCCACAAGTCAGGGGTGGGGTGCCTCTGCACGTGCGCACGTGCGCACGTGCGCACCTTTTTGTATCTCAGAAACTACTTGCCCTATCGAGTTGAAATTCACCATACAATTCCTTCGCGCTCGCTCGTTCATCGCCGACTACGGCGCCTTGCTGGCATTTGTGTGTCAACGTCGCTGGCGAACCCAGAACGGTAAAGGAGTTGGTTTTGGGACCAAAACCAAAGAAGTCCAATGCAATTAAACAACTCATTGGATCTCGCTGGCTTGCGCATTAAGAACTGATTTAAGGATTAGAGAAACACAGCAACAGTTGCTGAGACTTTCTTTAAAGGGTGTGTGCACACTCACATCGCTTATTTGTAGTTATTGACACTGGTCTATAGAACAGAATTTTCTGAATTGAACCATGACTTCATTTATCCAGATTCACCCTAGTTGCTGAGCTATTCCATAGACTCCAGGAACTTGCTGGAAGCAAAAAAGTTATCGGGTCGACTCCAGAGGGCTTCCGCTACTAGAAGCACTGCAACTATCGATTACACTGCTAACATATCGTTAGCACCGGCCAATAGCAATTCGACCAAACAGCTCGTGCGTGCTGATAGCAGCAGTCGCACAGTACCGTCTGTCCTCCTGATCGCAACGCTGGATGGCCATTGTTGGAGGGAGATATCAATTTAGAGCTACGAAACTTGCACGTAATAAATTTCACAGTGCCAAGAACATGCTGTGCAAAACTTATCTCTCTATCTTGCATGATGTAACCGTAATTGTATTGTCTTATGTGCGCCGTTTTACATAACAGCACTATAGTGGCGATCGTTTTATAGATATGGAGAAAAAATAAGCAAAAAACAATGTAAGTGAAACTTCAACTTAAGGGGCTACATATGTGAATTTCATCGTATCCAACAATCAAACTAATAGCTACTTACCGTAGGAACAATATTTTTGACATTCCAAAACAGTAAGCACATTCTCTTTAACCCGCGACTTACGGGGGGGTATTTTTTGCCCCCCCCCCGTTATTTTGCGAACACTCCTAAGCCAACACCAGTATCGTCACCAATCTTTGAGTACCTTCTCTCACAGCAATTCTACACATGGTGGCCAAATGCAAAAGTTGAGGTTATGATAGATCAACCGGGAATGACGTCAGCTTGACGTCATGTTCATCGGTTTTTGTTGAAAAATAATGGTTTGCGGAAAATGCTGTCAAAAGTACCATGTTTGAGAAAAATTAAACCGTCTTAGATTATATTACTGGCAATAGACAAGGCTATCAAAGTGTTATCTCGGATTTTAGAATTTGTGAAATTCAACATTTTGAGAAGTCCAAAGAAAATATATTCTGTTGTTACAATATTACAAACAAAATCATATTTATCCAAAAACTGGAATATATGCGATCGAGACGTATCCCGTGAATATGTGTACCAAATTTTAAGTTGATATCTTTAAAAATGACTGACTTATGACCTTACAAAGACACAAATCGACCACCTCTCACAGCATTACCATGCATAAAAAAATGCATTTCCGTTTTTGTTTTTTACTTCTATTTCTATGAAACGAACAATGTTTTACGGTCATTTTTCGCGTTCTAGACGAAAAACACCCCCATAAACATGTGTTACAACGTGGTCAAACTGACTGTAATTTTCAGTTTGACCACGTGACCTCGGATGACCTTGACCTGACCCAAGGTCATAAACATCTTAGAATGGTACTTAGAAGTGTCACACACGAATCACACCAAGTTATGGACTGCTTATGCGTTTAACCCGCGCACTGCAGGGGGTTTGCGCCGAATACGAACTGCAAGAGGGGTTCATTTCCGCCCCCGTGAGATCTGAAAAACTACGCTAAGTAGCGACAATAAAAAAACAGCGTTTGATAGCTTGGTACAATTTATATCGAAAGTATATTTTTTTTGTTAGGTCAGGTCAAAATTGAGGTCACCAGAGGTCATCAAAGGTCAAATTTTCCAGTTTTTCCTGTTTTAGGACTTCGCTCCAGATATTCCCATATACCTCACAAACTATGCTAGCTAGAAACAAACGGAAAAAGCGATCGCCAGAATTTGACATTTTCAATTGACAAAATTACCTCACATTTGATCTAAAGTCAATTTTTGAGGCTCCAGAGGTCAAGAAAGGAAGAAATGCAGTTCGTTTTGCAAAACCATTTTTTGCTGATAACTTTTTACTTAAAAAAGCTAACAAAAAACTGTTTACGCCAGTGTGTTTGTCTCGTCAAGGCGCTTTGCATGATTTACCTGGTAACCTTGTTAGATTAACTTTAAAAAAATTACCACAGGTCACGTGACCTTGACCTGAGGTCTAGACCCAAATAGGTCATGCTGCATATAGGGAGACATCTCTCGATGAGACAAACACATTTCTGTCGGTTTTAGTTCTCTATTTTCATTATGTTGCGAGTTATTGACAAACAAGTGATTGTGAACTCGGATGACCTCAAATGACCCCATAGTGGTCAGTGAACAAAACTTACACTTGTATCATCAAGAAATCCTATAATAATATGATCCAGAAGTAATTGGACTAATATCATGCATATCAAATGCCTAAAAAAGTCATGCATATCCTTGAGATAGGAAGCATTTGAATATTTCCCCATTGACTTATTATGGAGAGGTGACGAAATTGACCTGACCTTAGGTCACCGATATCAAAATTCTGAGATAAACTAATTGTAAGTACTTATGCCCTCATGACACCCTGTAAGTTTCAAACTGATCGGTGAGAAACTCATGCTTTGGCACAACAGCAAACGTTTTTGGAGTTGGGGTCACTTGACCTGGCCTGGTGACCTGACCTGAGATGACCCGAGTTTATTTTTTTTTCAAAGTGTGCGTAATTGATGTCCTAAGAGATGAGCCAAAACCCGGCGGCGCTGCGCGCTGCCGTTTTTTTCGCTATCTGAGAAAACATGAGGGAGGGCGGAAATAAACCACCCCGCAGTGCGCGGGTTAATGTCTCAATTTTGCGCGACAATTCCACCCATTGAGACCATTTGACACGGTCAAACATTTTGTATTTGACCTGACCTGTGACGTCATCGGTGACCCCGAGGTCAACAATATTAGGTTTCCCTTGATAAATGTTCCAGGGCAATCAAATGCAGTTTGATATTTTTTTTTTACAATCGGTCCAGTAGTTCCGGAGATCCGAGGGGGGGGGGGGGGGGTGGGGGCAAAATATAGCCCCCCCCCCCCCAGTAAGTCGCGTTATGCAATTTACCCCAGTAATTCGCGGGCTAAGATAAGGAAATGTGTCAATTTGTGCCGGTTTCAGTCGCTTTAGGGGCATGGTCCCGGTAGCCTCCCTCCGATCCGTCACTGGTCAGCGTGAGTGCAATGTTCGTCATGTGTTTCGGTGTCAATGCTATATGCCGAACTGGGCTTGCTGATTGCATTTCCTAATTTAATTATCTTTTGAGTTTTGACATTTCGTTGCTCGACATGAAACACAGTGCAGACACTTCTGCGCACATCACAAAACAGTCTACATAACGTCGCTTTATATCACTGCATTTGGTGTGAGACCGAGGAGTCATTAAAATTATCGTCTATTTTTTAGCATTGAAAACATGTTAAATATTACATATAATTATGAGGTATTAAATTGTTCGTCGTCAATTCTAGTATGCCTCAAGCAGCTGTTATTAATTGAATGACTTTTTGGCATTAGAAACCACCTTTTAGTTGCCGATGAGCTATATTTTCCCCTCGCTGTTCAACCCATTGCCGTCTTTGGCGATTGTCATGTGATAAATTTATATCAGAACCCCTTCCAGTTAAACTCCCCAAAAGCAATGGTTTCCAGCTCATCATAGGTGTCTTGTTCTATTGAAAGTGCATAGTTATGATCATACATTATCTGTTTGGCATTAGTTACCCCGATCCGACTGAATTATCGTGACAAATGAATAACA
Source organism: Chirona hameri (assembly GCA_036785665.1). NCBI lineage: Eukaryota > Metazoa > Arthropoda > Thecostraca > Balanomorpha > Balanidae > Chirona > Chirona hameri. The sequence goes on along the minus strand of JAXIVJ010004732.1, from coordinate 53,207 downwards.
AACAGCAATAACACTCAACAACCACATTCTATTTGAAGCTTGAAGCTGGTTTCCTCAGCACATTAGACCTCTGTCACAACTTCCAGCGCCCTACTTGTCCTTGTCTTCTGTGGATGTCCCCGGCCGAGAGGCGCTGTCCCGGCCGGTGGACATGTCTTTTTCGTCGGTGTCCTCATCAGATGTCTCCTGCTCCTGCTGAGACACAAAGATGGAGCCGTGCCGGCCGCGACCGCCCAGCGTCGCTGGCTGACCGTCCGACGTCGACGTCAGCGTCATCGCCGACATGCCGACGAACTCGTTCACGTCCACGGCCTCGTTGAAGTGGACATGCTGCCGCCCGAGCCGCAGCAGCCGCTGGATCCGGCGCTGCTTGCGGCGCTGCCTCAGCGAGGACCGCAGTTGCAGCTCGGGGTCGGTTGACTCCTCCAGGGCTGGGGTGCGGCTCAGCAGGCGCAGCATCGCCCAGCGCCGGTACCAGCCAACCAGCACAGCCAGCAGCAGCACCAGTACCACGGCAATGCCCACGGAGAAGCCGGTGCTGACCGGCGGCAGACCCAGCGAGCGGGTGCTGCCGTCGCCGGCCGCCGCGCCGCCGCCGCAGCCGGGCGTCACCCAGCCGACCCCGTCCCGGCACAGCAGCTTCGTCACGAAGGCGTCACGCTCGCCGCAGCCAGAGGAGCCGGCGGCGCGGCCGGCCAGCCGCTTCCGCCGGTGACCAGTGCTCGACATGTTGTGAGGACCGGCCTGGTCCTCACAGGCCGGCCGTCCCCGGCCTCCGGCGACGGCAGGTCAATATTTGTCCGGGCCGTTATCTGCGGGGAGCAAGGCACACGCCGCTTAATGTGGAGTCTGACGGCAAACAGGGCCGCTGGGAACAGCGGCAACCGATAGTCGACCGGGCCGGAGAGAGGAGAGATGGCCACGCAGATCGGCCACCACACAGAGAACAAGCTGGCGAACAAATCAACAGTCCCGAGCGATCGGTACCAAGCCCGCCAGTCCACAATATGAGGCGCTGGCAAGAAAGTTACAAATGTTCCTGCTCTCCGGTCAGATGGAGATGCCTTGGTAGGCAGAAAGGAATTAAAGCTTTGATGAGGTTTGCACTTGGCGCTACTGGGATAGTACAGTATACTTTTTTCTCACAAGTTCCATGAAGCGATTCTGCCGAAGTTGTTGGAGTTATTATTCATTTAAAACTGTACGGTGATTTCCACATGTGGGAATCTCTCATCCTTCACTGAGTTGAGTGAGACAATATTAAATATATTCTCTTATTAGCCGTTTTCACGAAGGATTATTGCGCTGAAAATATTCTGAAAAGTTTCTGGAAAGTTATAAAAAGTTTGGGTATAACTACCAGTAAGGCGCCGTAGTTGGCGATGAACGAGCGAGTGCGAATGAAATGTATGGTGAATTTCAACTCGATCGGGAAAGTAGTTTCTGAGATACAAAAAAGGTGAGCACGCGCGCACGTGCTGATTTTCTGAATGACTGATTACAGCTGTATTCCACCCCTGACTTGTGGGAAGGCGGCAGCTGAGGGGTCCCTAACCACACACCAAATTTGAACACAATCGGCTCTGCCGTTCCTGAGATATAGAATAGGGGTGTGCACGCGCGCATGTGCAGACACCCCACCCCTGACTTGTGGAAAGGCGGCGACTGAGAGGTCCCTAACCACACATCAAATGTAAACACAATCGGCTCAACCGTTCTTGAGATATAAAATATGGGTGTGCACGTGCGCACGTGCAGAGGCACCCTTCTCCTGACTTGTGGGAAAGTGGCAGCTGAGAGGTCCCTAGCCACACACCAAATTTGAGCACAATCGCCTCAGCCGTTGCGGAGTTTTTGCGAGAAAACACTTTTCAACACCCCTCACGCGGCACGCGCCACGCGCAGTGGTAGTCACTCACATGAGCCAGCACCGGTCTCAAACAGGGTAGGTTGGATGGGGCTGCTCAGCAAAGAAGTCCGCTTGTCAATCGTACGTGTTGAAGTTGAGGAGATATGAGCTTCTCAAAAGCGTCGCCACGGGTCGGGTCGGGTCAGGCCGGGCCGGGCCGGGTCGCTCATATTCAGATTTTCCATATACCACGGAAGGACGAGCGAGCGCTTCGCGCTCGCTCGTAATAAAAGTCTTAGTAGCCGTTTTCACGAAGGATTATTGCGCTGAAAAGATTCTGAAGCATTTCTGAAAAGTTTTTAAAAGTTTTTGGTATACAAGTCCCCTCGCACTACGAGAGCTTTTTTCACCTTCGTCCTACGGGGGAGGGGCCTGACAGCCCCCCCCCCCTGTTAACTTTAAAACCAAGCAACTTAGAGCAATGCGGTAAGAACCAGCATGTCATGCCTGTCATGAGAGGAATCTAACAGTATGCGATTTTTAGGTTTCAGGTCAACGGGTGACCTTCCAGGTCAAGTGAATGTCTTCGGTTTTACTACGTCCAGAACAGCGATTTTGCTCTTCAGACAACCTCAAAATTATAAACTGATAAATGTAAATAAGAAGGCATGTTACTAGACCAGTTTTGGCTCAGAAATACAGAAAAGGTAAAGATTTATTCGTATCTTGTCCAAAAAAAAAAAAAAAAAAATGACGTCATGAGTTCCTTACACTTAGGGAGCCATCACTCAGTCAAAAATGAAGATATTGCTTTGAAATTTGGCATGAGTATTTTCCATACTCAGTTCTCTCACATATATTCCGTTTTTTAACATCTTTGAAAATTTTGATTTTGTGGGGATTTTTCCCCAAAAAATAGTATTTTATTTTTATTTTAGGGGTCAAAACCCAAAAACTTTGAAAATCGGAGATTGCAATTTTAATGAAAATTTCATTTTCTATCTTTGGTCAATCGCGTTTGCAATTTGCATTAAAACTCTGTTTCCTACGATTTTTCAAATATTTATCGTTCTTCCACCAACATGACGTCTTCAAAACATGATTATCTCCCAAAATGTTCAACCAATTTCAAATACATTTTTACAGCATACGTATAATAGTTGTAAACTCCGCTACTGAAACTTTCAGTAAGATGCGCCGCATGTATACAAAGTTATTCAAGAAAAACCTCATGGGGGGCATGTCAGGCCCCCCCCCCCGTAGGCCGAAGGTTAATATATTATACATTCCAAGAAATAAATTACTGATTTAGGCGATATTATCACTATTCAATAGTTATGAAAACATGTATTGAGCTCATAACAAGTTTAAGATTCAAAATTAGCCGTTTTTAAAGAACATAGCGCCTCGAGTCCATTCCTTCGGTTTAGCATACAGTCATACTAGATACTACATCTGGCAGCGTCATGGATCACAGGTCGGTATGCACCTTCGCAGTGATGTGCCAGCATCGATTCGCCGCCGCTTCCGACCCGCGTGCCGTACGCACATGGACAAAGCCAAGCCGCACAGCCCGGCCGCCGGCTTGGGCCGGATTGGGCGAGTCTATTGCGTTCAATAGCGTCACACGCCACAGAATCTTTCAGAATCATTATGAAGTTTTGAAAAGTTTCAGTCGGTGGAGATCTGGCATCACAACTGACCTATCAATACTTATCTTGTTAATTACCACCAAACCGCAATTTTTCCAACATATTATATTCTTACCAACATATTACAAAATTCTGAGGGACATTTCTAGACAAAAATTCGCATGTAAAAGTTGTGTAGTTAAGGAATAAATCGTCGACATTTTTCAAAACAATTTTAAAAAGTTTAAAAAAGTTTCGCACAATAATCCTTCGTGAAAACGGATAGTATAAAAGTCTTAAGTATACAAGTCTTATAAAAGTCTTAAAACGGCTCGTTTTAAGACTTGTATAAGACTTGTATACTTAAGACTTTTATGCTAGCCGTTTCCACGAAGGGTTATTTCGCTGAAAAGATTCTGAAAAGTTTCTGAGAAGTTTTGGTATAGAAGTCTTAGTATATTATACATTCCAAGAAAAAAATGACTGATTTAGACGATATTATCACTATTCAATATTTATGGAAATATGTATTAAGCTCATAACAAGTTTATGATACAAAATTGGCCGTTTTTAAAGAACATATGTGTCTAGAGTCCATTCGTTCAGTTTAGCAAACCGTCATACTAGTTACTAAATCTGGCAGCTTCATAGATTACAGGTATGTCTGCGCATGCGAAGTGATGTGCCAGCATCGATTCGCCGCCGCTTCCGACCCGCGTGCCGCACGCGCATGGACAAAGCCAAGCTGCACAGGCCGGCCGCTGGATTGGGCCGGATTGGGCGAGTCCATTGTGGCCAATGCGTCACACGCCAAATGTTTCTGAACCGTTCTATAGTTTTGAAAAGTTTGAGTCGGTGGAGATCACAACTGACCTATCAATGCTTATCTTGCTAATTACCACCAAACCGCAATTGTGTCAACATATTATATTCTTACTAACATATACAAAATTCTGAGGGACATTTCAAGATAAAAATCGCATGTAAAAGTTGTGTAGTTAACCCGGCATTGACTGGGGTCTCAGCAGAACGCAATTGACTGAGGGGTGGGGGCGTTAAACGCCCCCCCCCCTGGTTATCTTCCGAACCAATGATCGCAGCGAGCCGCACAAGGCGGCACTCAAAATCTCTCAATGAGACAAATCTAAAGCATGCTCAAAAATGTCAAAGTGAGGTCCAATGTCAGGTCACGGTCAGGTCAAAGGTCAAAATCGGCGTATTTGAGTTTATGGGCCATACTTTCCATCCAAAGCCTTCGATTACGACCAGTTACACCCAAAGTGCTGCCAAATGTATGGTACATATCCCGCATGAGCTAAAGTGAGATTGTTGGCCAAGGTCAAGGTAAATGTCAGGTCTCAAAAGGTCACTATGCTAAAAATATCTATGAAAGTCATGCAACACATGTTTTATGAGTTATTTTCCACGTATAATTCGATAGTGATAGTCATTTTACCACCTGACTTCATTTATGTGAAGTAAATGTTAATTTCAGGTCAAGTTCAGGTCACCGAAGGCCAACATTTTACATTGTTAAATCTAAACAGAAAAGGCATTTTACTGGACCAGTTTTGTCTCAGAAATACAGTGGTGGCATTTATTGGTCTGTATCTAGTCAATAAAAGACAACAAAAAAAACGCAATTTCAAAATATGACGTCATAAGTTACCCTTACTTTAGATGTCATAAGTCAGAAAAAAATGGAGATATCAATTTTAAATTTTGCATGGTAGTTGCCTATATATGGTTCTCTGACATATCTTCCGTTTTTTGGGTGAAAATTTCGATTTTGTGATAATTTTTCCCCCTAAAAATAAGTTTTTTGAGTTTTTTGGGTTAAAAACTATTTTTTTTTTTTTAAATAGCCAGATAGCCAGTTTTTATTCGGTGCAATTTGTAATCTTTTAGCTCTTTTCGATTGCATTTTGCTTCAAATGTAGCATTTGTACGGCTTGGCAAAGTTTAGCTGATTTTGGTGTAAAACTCGTGTGTAGTGACGTCACTAAATTCGCTATAACTCGAACAAATTTCGAAGAAATTTCTTTATTTTTGCACACCAGACATAAAAATGATGCAGGAGAAGGTATAGGAAGTTTCACGTTGATAGCTTTTTATTTTTCTAGTTATTGCGAAAATTAATCAGGGGGGGCGTTAACCCTGTTCCCTGCGGGCGGCCAGAATTACGTTAACCTGCGGGGGCAGATTCTGCCGCCCCCCCCCCCCCAGAGATCTCGAGAACCGCTGGGTCGATTTTGATGGAGAAAACGCCATTCGATTTGTAATAACAAGATCTCTCTTTTTGGATCCCGAAATTTTTGTTTTGTTCAAAAATCGGGGGCCAGGGGACAAAAAAAAAATCCGAACATTTTGGGTGTTTTTTTGAAAGGTCATTGCAGCCATGTGGCTCGACCGATTGTCATGCTCCAAACTTTTTTGAGCTTCAAATGTACTGGTATTCAATATATCAAAAGACAAAACAAAAATCATAGACGTATTCAGGGAATGTAAAATGGGGGTATTTTATGGGGAAAAAAATATGTGCTGTTCGTGATTGTTTGTGACAACATGAACGTCACATGTGGGCATTATATGCTGTAATTTGTTAAATTTGATATATTGCGCATAGGCAGATCCAGGAAAAAAAACATAGGGGGGGCACCATGCGCGTAACGCTTTTATCATCTTACTAATTTGAAGTTGGACCTAATTTGAGGGTGGGTATCGCCTCCCGTTTTTGTATATTCTGAGTTGTGTCTCTGCCCCAAAAATATGTACAATCCCAGTATCTATAATGCATATTGCATTGAAATTGTTCCTGACGCATTTATTGCACTACAAACCACGAAGGAAGTATGCGACGCAAAACCGCATTCGTAACACCCTCCCCAAACAGGAGCCTGGAACCGTCTCTGCTCAAAATATTTTTCTCTCGAAATTTTTGACACAACACGCGCCATTCAATTTTGGGAAACGTCACAAAGGTTCAGGACGCTAGGCCTAACGGTTTAGAAGTGGCAAGTGAAAATCACCGGGAGGGGCAGAATCTGCCCCCCCCCCGCAGGGAATAGGGTTAAACGCCCCCCCCCCCCCAGTCAATGGCGGGTTAAGGAATGGATCGTCGAACTAAGAATTCTATACCAAAACTTGTTAAAACTTTTCAGAAACTTTGCAGAATCTTTCAGCGCAATAATACTTCGTGAAAACGGCTACTAATACTTTTATACCAAACTTTGTAAGACTTTCCAGAAACTTTTCAGAATATTTTCAGCGCAATAATCCTTCGTGAAAACGGTTAATAGCCGTTTTCACGAAGGATTATTGCGCTGAAAAGTTTCTGAAAAGTTTCTGAAAAGCTTCTGAAAAAGTTTGTGAGAAGTTTTGGTATAGAAGTATATTATACATTCCAAGCAGTAAATTTCTGATTTAGGCGATACTATCACTAATCAATAGTTATGGAAACATGTATTGAGCTCATAACAAGTTTATGATACAAAATTGGCCGCTTTTAAAGAACATATGCGTCTAGAGTCCATTCGTTCAGTTTAGCATACCGTCATACTAGTTACTAAATCTGGCAGCGTCATGGATGACAGGTCTGTCTGCGCATGCGCAGTGATGTGCCAGCATAAATTTGCCGCCGCTTCGTAAAACCCACGTGCGGCACGCACATGGACAAAGCCAAGCCGCACAGGCCGGCCGTCGGATTGGGCCGGATTAGGCGAGTCCATTGCGTCCAATTGCGTCACACGCCACATAATGTTCTGAATCTTTCTGAAGTTTTGACAAGTTTTAGTCGGTGGAGATCTGGCATCACAACTGACCTATCAATACGTATCTTGCTAATTACCACCAAACCGCAATTTTGTCAACATATTCTATTCTTGCCAACATATTACAAAACTCTGAGGGACATTTAAAGCCAAAAATCGCATATAAAAGTTGTGTAGTTAAGGAATGAATCGTCGAACTAAGACTTCTATACTAAAACTTGTTAAAACTTTTTAGAAACTTTTCAGAATCTTTCAGCGCAATAATCCTTCGTGAAAACGACTGTTATGATATGAAAACGTATTGCATTAACTTCAGAGACTGTTGTGTGAGGTGTATGTATGGACAATTATTGGACATAGCAGCTGTTTTCCCGAAGGATTATTGTGCGAAACTTTTTAAACTTTTTAAAATGTTTTGAAAATTTCCGACGATCCATTCCTTAACCCGCGAGTTACTGGGGGGGCTATCTTTTGCCCCCCCCCCCCCCCTCCCGTTATTTTGCAATAACTCTTAAACTAACACCGGTATCGTCACCAAACTTGAAATACCTTCTCTCACATCAATTCTACATATGTTGACTAAAGGAAAAATATGAGGTTATGATAGGTCAACCGAAAATGACGTCAGAGTGACATCATGTTCTTCGGTTTTGGTTGCAAAATAATTGTTTGCGGAAAACGCTGTCAAAGGTACGATGTTTGAGATAAACTCAATTGTTTTAAATAAAATTACTGATAATAGACCGGGCTATCAAACTGCTATCTCGGAATTTTGTTTTTTTTTATATTCAAAATTTTGAGAAATCCAAATACATTTTCTTTTATTTTTACAACAACAAAAAATCAGAATTATCAAAAAACCGGAATACATGTGATCGAAACGTGTGCGGTGAATATGTGTACCAAATTTCAAGTCGATATCTTCAAAAATTACTGAGTTATGATCTTTAAATGACAAAAATCGACCACCTCTCACAGCATTACCATGCATAAAAACGCATTTCCATTTTTGCTTTTTACTTCTATTTATATGGAACAAACAATGTTATAAGGTCATTTTACGCGTTATAGACGATAAACAAATCCATAAACATGTGTTACAACGCCTAATGACCGTAATCTGCAGTTTGACCTCGTGACCTCGGATGACCTTGAACTGACCCAAGGTCATAAACAGCTTAGAAAGGTACTTAGAAGTGTCAGACACACGAATCATACCGATTTATCGACAGCTTATGCGTTTAATATCGCAATTTTTTCGCGACAATTCCATCCATCGAGACCTTTTGACACGGTCAAACATTTCGTACTTGACCTGGCCTGTGACGTCATCGGTGACCCCGAGGTCAACAATATTATGTTTCCCTCGATAAATTTCCCAGGGCTATCGAATACCGTTTGAATTTTTACATTCGGTCCTGTAGTTCCGGAGATCCGAGGGGGGCAAAAAATAGCCCCCCCCCCCCCCAGTAAGTCGCGTTATGAAATATACCCTAGTAACTCGCGGGTTAACTACACACCTTTTGCACGCGATTTGTGGCTAAAAATGTCCCTCAGAATTTTGTAATATGTTGGTAATAATATAATATGTTGACAAAATTGTGGTTTGGTGGTAATTAGCAAGATAAGTATTAGCCGTTTTCACGAAAGATTTTATTCGCCGGGCGATTGGGCGTTTGTGGCGTTTGGGGCGATTGGTGCGTTTGGAGTAAATGGGTCTATAGCTCGTAAGAACACGGTTTTTCCCGGTGATTTTTGGTACCAATTGAAACTTGATGAATTAATGCAATTTTCTGGATATTCCATTTTAATGATAATACCATAGTTTACTTAAAATTAACAATTTCATCTTAAATTAGTTCCGAAAATGCCAGATGGCTGGGGTGGTTTGGGCCGTTTGGTGCGACTCCATCTTGCTCGAATTAACAGGAAGTGCGGGGTAGGGTAAATAGGTCATAATTTGCAACGACATGGTTTTCAGGAATAATAGCGTATTTTAATGAAAACTAGATGAATTAGTCCATTCATGTTTTCAGTCATATTCACTTTCGAACGTAAGGATTAATGATAATTAGCAATTTCGTTTTATCATTTTTGCGGAGGAGATGGCCACCCAGCTGCGTCCCCGTGGTCTGCTGGCGCGGCTAGTTGTAAGGCGGCATCTGGCTCTGCGCTGGCTCTGCGCATGCGCCGGCCGCCCGGTCACCATGGCGACCGGCCGACCGGTCGCCCGACGTCACGTTGCGCATGTGCAGAGCCAGCACAGAGCCACGGAGCCAGCATTCTCGTCGTCTTACAACTAGCCGCGCCCGCAGACCACGGGGAAGTAGCCGGACGGTCATCTTCTCCGCAAAAATGATCAAAACGAAATTGCTAATTATCATTCATCCTTGCGTTCAAAAGTGAACATGACTGAAAACATGAATGGACTAATTCATCTAGTTTTCATTGAAATAAACTATTTTTCCAGAAAACCATGTCGTTGCAAAATATGTCCCATTTACACGAACCCCGTACTTTCGGGTAATTTGAGTACGATGGAGTCGCACTAAACGCCCGAAAACGCTCCAGCCGTCTGGCATCACCGGAGCTAGTTTAAGATGAAATTATTAATTTTAAGCAAGCTATGGTGTTATCATTAAAATGGAATATCCAGAAAAGTGCACTAATTCATAAAGTTTCAAATGATACAACAACAAAAAACACTGGGAAAATTAATGTTGTTTACAAGCTACAGACCCATTTACCCGAAATGCCCCAATCGCCCTAATCGCCCCAAACGCCCTAAACGCCCCAATCGCCCGGCGAATAAAATCCTTCGTGAAAACTGCTATTGGTAGGTCAGTTGTCCATCTCCACCAACTGAAACTTCTCAAAACATCAAAATGATTCAGAAAGATTCTGTGGCGTGTGACGCTATTGGACGCAATAGACTCGCACAATCCGGCCCAATCCGGCGGCCAGGCTATGCAGCTTGGCTTTGTCCATGTGCGTGCGGCACGCGGGTCGGAAGTGGCGGCGAATCAATGCTGGCACATCACTGCGCATGCGCAGACCGACATGTGATCCATGACGCTGCCAGATGTAGTAACTAGTATGACGGTGTGTTAAACTGAACGAATGGACTCTAAACGCATATGTTCTTTAAAAACGGCAAATTTTCTATCATAAACTTGTTATGAACTCAATACATGTTTCCATAACTATTGAATAGTGATAATATCGCCTAAATCAGTCCTTTATTTCTTGGAATGTATAGTATACTAAGACTTTTATACCAAAACTTTTAAAAACTTTTCAGAAATGTTTCAGAATCTTTTCAGCGCAATGATCCTTCGCGAAAACAGCTAGTGCCACATGTTTTGGTTGCACACAAGTAAAACAACGTCGTCTAAACAGCCCTAGGTTCTACATTCACTAAATGCTGCGACCAGATTTCCATTGTCTTGACACGTTGTTGGGAGAAAATTCTCATGTAATTCAGTCCGCACATTAGCATCACCAGCATCAACAATATTAAACATGAATTTTGTTGTTTAGCAGTCTCATGTTAATAACCGGTAGTGTTCGGTAAGAATCTAAATAAAATGGACCGTGTCCAGTTCTCATTACCTAAACACGGTGGATGAGGAAGATGTTTGTATTAGGTCATCATCACTTGGATGATATTGTAGAACCAGGCCTCTTTTTGACGTCTACTGATGCTCGAGCGGCGGTGTCATCAGCCAGCTTACAGGAAACAACAGAGCAAAAAGCTGGATTGGCTTCCCTCTAGACATGATAGGCACTTTCCGCAAATGGCCCGGCTGAGAGAGCAGCCAGGCCACACGAAAAGCCTCCGTTTTGGGTCGTTCCATCCGCCCTATATTGGAACCTGAGCTACATGATCAAAGCGACAGGGCTCACGAAAAAAATGACCCAGCTGCGGCGGACATGAGCAGCTTAGCCGCCGCTGAAAAGCGACAGGCCAATTATTAAAACCCCACATCCAACAGATTGCTCGACCTTCCAGAGTTCTACAGCGCTATAGACACTTGGGACTGAAATCCGAAGCATCGAACACCGTTTTGTTTACTGAAGGCATCAAAGATACCTTAATCAAATTATCCTGGAGGATTGGAAGTCTCACCAAGTGGAACTGTGATGACTTAAGTAATTTAGCGGCATTAAGTTTTAATGCATTTTTTTTAATGGAATTACCAACTCCGTTTCTCAGATATAAAAATAAATCAAAAATGAAACAAACTTAGTTACGCTTTTTCTGGGGCGGTAAATTGCGCACCATACTGTTAGCTGTTACACCACGTCTCATTTCCCAGTGTCTCGATCTGTCTGGATACGATTACGATGTCATCACCACAGACAACAGCAGTGACGCTGTGAGACCGGCGTCCCGCTTCACAAACTGTCTCATGCGAATCTGGCCTGTCAGCGCTGCTAATGCTGCGGTCGATAGTCTGGGAAGCCGACAGCAGCGGGCTCTGGGGAGTCGAGGTCGAGCTCGGCCACACCGCAGCGAAAGCATCACACCTCCATCTGCGCACCCTTCCGACCAAAACGTCAGCCCTCGCAATCAGACCAGCCGCCGACACGCGGCACGTGGCAGCCGGAGGCGAATATCACGCTTCTGCGGCAAAATAGCCTCGCCAATCTGCGGTACATTCATCATTGGCAGTGTTTATTTCGTCATTGGCGACTGTCGGGGGTGTTTGCGCTGCCTAGTTGGACCGGGGTGCTCCGGGCCGGGCAGAGTGTTACAGGCCCCGTCCAGTGTGCAGTTCTCAGCCTGAAGCACGCGCCAGCGCCCGGCGATCCGAGTCAGAGTGAAATTAGGCAGAACTAAACAGAGAAGAGAGCGTCGACAGTGCAGTGAACGAGCGATCAGCTGGGTTTGGTTCACCTTTTCGTTTTCAAATTGTCCTCATTGAAGATTAACCCGCGCCGTGCTGTTGCTCGGCGCCACCTTCGCCGTGCCGGAGGGGGGGGGGGGGTCGACGCCCCCAACGAACTCGGCTTCTTATAAGACGTAGATAAAACAGAAAACACCGTTCGAAATCCCATAAAAAAGGACTTCGAAACTATATCAACATTTTTTGGTTCAGTTCAATATTGAGGTCACCAGAGGTCATCAAAGGTAAGATTTTCCAGTTTTATGGAATCGCTCCTGAAACCCCGAAATATCTCGGGAACTATGGATAGCTAGGAACAAACGGAAAGAAAACGATCGAAAGGTCTGGAAATATTTAATCACAAAGCTATCAACAAATTTTAGCTCAGGGCAACAGTTTATGCTCCAGAGGTCATGAAAGGTCAAAAAGGTTATTTTTTGGCAAAACGTTGTTCGCAAATAATTTTTTACCTAATAAAAATAATGCAATGATTTTGACGCCATCGTATTCGTCTCGTCAAGGCTCTTCGAATCACATTGATGTTGACCAGTTTAGGTCAACTTATAAATTTGACCTCAGGTCAAGGTCAAGTGGCGACCCAAGTAGGTCATGTTGCTTATTGGGAGACATGTCTCGACGAGACAGACACAGTAATGCCAGTTGCACTTCTTTATCTGCATTCTATCTAGAGTTATTGACACAAAGATGTTGGTGACCTCAGCTGACCTCGGTTTATCCTGTAGGGGTCACTGAACAAAAATTGCACCTGGATCATCAAGAATAGCCCATTATAACATGATTCAGAAGGAATTGGACTGATATCATGCGTATCCTCGGTTTAATATTTCCCCATTTATTTATAATGGGGAGGTCACGAAATTGACCCGGCCTTAGGTCACCGATATGCAAAATCTGAGATATTCGAATTGTAGGTACCTATGACCTTATGAAATCCTGTAAGTTTTGAAACCGATCGGCCAAAAACTGTGGCTGTGGTACGACCGCAAACTTCTTTGGAGGTGGGGTCACGTGACCTGACCTGAGATGACCTGTGGTCAAGAATTTCACACAATGTGGTTAATTGATGTCCGAACAGGTGTGTTAAAAACGGCGGCTAAACTGGCGGCGCTGTGTGCCGTGTGCCGTTTTTTTTAAACGGCGGCGTTGTGCGCCGTGTGCCGTTTTTTTAACGGCGGCGCTGTGCACCGTGCGCCGTTTTTGCCAAACGGCGGCGCTGTACGCCGTGCGCCGTTTTTGAAACAGCAAAAACGGCGCGCCACCGTTGTTTCGCTGTCCTCCAAAAACCTTAGGGGGAGGGGGCGTCTAAACGCCCCGCTCCCGGCACGGCGCGGGTTAACATACAAACAAAAACCAAATGTAAAAAAGGTGGGGTCATGCCACACCCCGTTTCCTACTATGAACCGTATGCCTTTGTGAACCCATCTGTCGTCTGATAAAATACTCGTGCCTGACGCCTGACGTTTTTTTCCCTTGAAGAAGACCACCAGTGTGGGCTGCACCGATCGCTTCATCACCGTATCACGGTAACCTACGGCATTTATGATAACTCTTGCCTGCAATTGCCGCCCAGTCGGCAGAGACAGAAAAGACACTGGACAGCTAGAGAGCCGCATGCCAGTTTGACCACATCCGTAACGTTGACGTGGGATACACTTTATAAATAAAAACCAGCAGATGTTTATCGCCGTCAGTGCATCATTTTAACGATGACGCGCCAAGCAGACAACTGCTACCAAATGTAATGCTACCTAAGTCTTCCATTATATTTCATAGAACATAATGGAAAAAGGAAAAGGAAGGAAAAGAAAGGTATACGATGCTGCTATAAAAGCAAAGCTATATAATACTTATATGACATGATATAAAAGAAAAGCATGCAAAAATAAATCAAAGTGACATAAGGAGACTTTCATATTTTATACTTTTTGTGAAGAAAATTGAAAGAGCTCATTTTTAGTGAAACTTCTGCCACGCCAAAGTTGGGGGGCATCGCCCTCTCCCCCTCCCCCTCCCCTCCCCCCCCCCCCCCCCCCCCCCCCCCCCCCGGTCCAGATGTTTGGGCAAGTGCCCCCGCTGCCCCCCCCCCTGTTCCCGAGCACTTGCTCCACGTCCACGATTATAATAAAGCTTATAATTTAGCAGGAGATGGTCGCACCCAGCCCCAGTCCACGAATCGCAGGCTCTCTTCACTATGACGTCACCCCGAGAGTAGAAATCCCTTTGCCCAGCTCGATCACGTTGCTTTAAAGGGAATGTTTCACCTTTCTGAAAGTTGCCAAATATACGCTGGTTGTAGTCAAAAATATGTAGTAAGTGCTGCTGAAAACGATGGTGATATTTTTTCTCTCGAAAAGTTACTTAACTTTCTATAAATTAAGCTTTTAAATTTGGGATTATGATGTCATTATTGAGCTATAGAGAGCTATAGAGAAAACCTTTAGCTGCCAATATATAGCACAATCGTTTCCAGACAATTCTGGCCATTTAAATACAAACATTGTGGAACTGTGTCTTCTCCCGCACATAACACAATGACGAGTGCGAGGCATTGCGATAGCTCAATATTTATTTAAAAAAAAAAAAAAATCCATAACTGAGACTTCAAACAACGTGAAAAACTTTAACTTGTACCGCAACCTATCGTGTTGGCCGTTGTTTACATCGTACTCGCCAAGGTTCGAGAAATACAGGTCGTCTGACTTCCAGGACCAACAATCTTGAAGTGGCTGTCAGCCAATCAGCGGCGGGACTAGGCTAGACCCTATTTAGCAGATGATAAATTAAATTGCTTAAGAACGGGTAAGTTTTTGGGAATATGACCTTAGTATTTTCAACATTTCAATAACGGCCAAAGATAATGGCTATCTCAGTTCAAAACTAATACAAAGGTGAAGCATTCCCTTTAAAAGCACGAACTTTACCGAAGGATGACGACATAATTGTAGTACGTAGAGCACTAGCCATCCGTTCCACAGATTCAGCCATTCTTATTGTTTGGTGAAATGCGCCTGATGTGACGAAAATATTTCTGTGAGTGACAAATTTGAGATGGTCAAGTCAACCCTGCAAATAGAAAGAAAGGATTTATTTTACTAAAGGGAAAAAATGCCATAGTATTTTGATTAAGTAAATAGAATTCCTTCATCTTCTTGCTGCCAGATGCTACCAAACACGCATTGTTTATTCCGTTGCGCGGCAAGGGTACATAGTGTTTCAAACCTCTAAAGCCGTGATATTTAAGTTGTTTTGACTTCGAATAATCAACAGGGAAGAACATTAGGCTGCTGTCGTTACATATCTACCTCTTGATTTCCTGCCATGTTGCTACTATCAAATCTGGGACGGTCTTAAAACCGGACATGCGCCAAGTATGTCGATATTCCTGAAGATAAATGACGAGAATCGTCGCGCCATAAACGCCCTTTTAATGTGTTACCATATCGCAAAATATTGATGCCAAATGCTCTGACATCACCCCGGGAGTCGTGTCTCCCTCGCGGGTAAACCTTATTAGTAAAGTAATCTTGGTCGCACCTACATTCGTTTGCCCACCCTTTGTTGTCCGTCTGTATAATTTCAAATCGATCACGGTTGAGGTTAGGCAGAACATCACTGGTGGTCTGAACTTCCCTCAAATAACTGTTTACAAACAAAAAACGAATGTTAAGGAAACATATGTAATGTTTGCACGATATTTGGGACCATTGTACATTGCAATATTTGTAAAGTAAGCAAATATGATTTGCTTACCGTTCAAAGGCTAGAACATTTTCTTACCTGATTGTATTCCACTTTCCATCTGCATTGTTCTGACTCGCTCTGCAATGCTTGGTTAGGCTTGAGTTTTCAGAACTTGTAAAAACATTTCACGTTTGTCTGCGGATAAACTTACATTTAAGGTCATGATAAGCATTCAGAAGACGTCATTCACTTCGGAATTCAAGGTTTGTTAGTTATATAAAATACAGTTCTGATCGTTTTGAGTGTCGGCGGAACGACGTGATCTGGTCACAGAAGTTGTTCTGCAGTAACCTTGATATTCCACACTTGTTTGTTGGCGAGGGGGAGTTACGAATCAGACTGAGCCAGCCGAGTCAGCATTTCGTCTGTGCTTCTCTCACTGTTTTTGGAGATGTTCGGGCAGCCAAAGAGCGGCCAGCGGTAAAAGCATTTCAGACTTAGCTGTCAGAGGCACGTGACTTGCGCACATTGCAACATCTTTGAAAGAAGTTTAGAAACGAGCAGGCAGGGCATCGACGCCACTTCACTGGGATACCTGCCATAAAAGCCACACAACATAAAGGAACCCAATTCTGCATAAAGCAACATCAAAAGTTATGCAGATATGTACACATGCACGGCATTGGTTTATCTCAGCGGATACAACGATTTAAATAAAAATAAATTGAATGTTTGCGTCTAGAAAGGAGTCAAAATGAAGATGAAACAGGAGATTACAGTTACATGCCTCCATCTTTCTTGAAACCACATATCTCTTTTTCACTTCAACCCATTTCAATTTCCCTTACATTTGGATCACATACCTCACATATCGTGCAGGAAACCTTGCGCATCAGATGATGTACTGAATAATGAATGAGAAAGGCGGAGGCTAGTTAGTGATCAAACTTAATTCCAATTAGTTCTATCACCCATCAGATTGGAGCACTTAATTGTTACTTACTTGTTACTTGTCGTTCGGAAGCCTCAATGGCCGACGGGTGACTGTAGTCTGTACTGATTGTAAAGATCCAGGAAAAACTATCAATCGTTATTGACTAGCATCTTGGACGGACGTTGTTGGCTGAGGAGGAATCATATTGGGCACTGCTTAATGATTATCTTGCAGACAGTTTACTTTATGTCCAATAGTCATTTAACCCTATTTGTAACAGGGGGGGGGGGCGGATTCCGCCCCCCCCCCCTCATGTTTTTCGCAGATATCTCCAGAACGGCTGGGAGCAGGCCCATGCAATTTTGGGACTTTTCATAGAATTGAATACCGCATTTATAGTCAAAATTTTGAGGTCTTAACCTGAACAGAGGCGGTTCCAGGGCACAGTTTTGGGTGGGTTCTAAGGCGATATTTGGCGAGAATACGGAAATACGATCTTCACGGTTTCTTCCTAACTGCCTCAAGTATGAAGGAGTTAGATCGGTTTACGGTGATTGCAACAAGTGAAAATGAGTTGATATTAATGAAATATCATAAAAATTGCATGGCAGAGGCGGTTTCAGGGGCTTGAAAAAGGGGGGCTTCCAGGAAGTATTCAATGTTTGGCGGGAAGCCAATATAGCAATGTAAGGGGCATTTATAGCTATCAAGATGTAAAAGACAGCTTCTGCTTCCATTATCTGCATAATTTATTACATATAGAGTTTCAGGGGCGTGTTCAGGCACATGAAAAGGGGGTGACTGGCATGGTGATGACGATATGCCAGCGATAACGGCGCAATAGATGGTTACGTTATAATGATATATGCACATATGAGGCCAGAAAAGGGAATAAAGTTATTTTTTGCAGAGGCGCGCTCAGGAATGGAATAAAGGGTGTCATATTATTGCAAAGAAACTAAGATGCATGGGCCTACAATGAATAACATACTGCAGTTTTCGGAAGAAACACGCACCACAGGGTACTCTACGAACGATTATAAGATAATAGGCGAGTCCAGGTAGGGTAAAAGGGGGTAAGCAATGTTAATTGAAGTAGTAAGTGAAATAGTCACTGTTGACTAGTTAGTATCATAATAGCGGATAATATACTTATCAAAAGGTCTTGCGCCGCCCCAGTTTGTATCCTGGATACGCCTATGATGAAGTACAACATGCAAAAAGGAACTATCTACGATCAGTAATACATTTATAGTGCTGGGTAGCAACTTGTCTGCGGTTAATATTGTTTTCCAATTTGACCTCCCTTTTCACTAACCTGGTACCGCCTATGGCAAAAAAATATGATTTTTAACTGTTTTGCCTAATGTCACAATCATATACCATTTCATTTATCAAAAAAACAACATCAAAAATTTATTTTATTACGAATTTACTTCACCCCCATATTGAGTGACCTGCACACGCCTATGATTTTTTAATTTGCAAACGTCACCGTCATATATCAATTTCCAATTCAATCTCTATCGATTCCTATTAGTTGTGTTAAAATCGGTTCATAAACATGACAGTTATGTTGGATCAAAAATCCCACTAAAATTTGTAGTTTTTGCCCCCTGTTGCCCCCCTATAAAAATTTAGATTTTTGTATTATTAAGAAATGTAGATCGTGTTGAGGGGAACCAAACGCCGTCTCATTTTTGAAAATCGGACGGGTAGATCTCGAGATCTCCGGGGGGGGCGGAATCCCCCCCCCCCCCCTGTTACAAATAGGGGTAGCCAGGAGCCTGTTACAAATAGGGTTAATGAGTGAAACTTCACGCAGACAGTGTCTTAAAGGAACACTGCCATTTTCAGATGATATCGCAAAAAAATGGCTTAAACAAGCCCTAAGGACCACTTATTATTTTGAATCGCCATCAAAGGCTTAGCAGCCCAAAGGACAAAAAAAACATCTGGTATCAGAATAAAAAAAAAACTGTTTACAATTTCTACTCACCACTACGTCTACATATATGGATTATGGAAGCGTTTGTTCCAGTTAACTCCATCTGACCAACTGTCAGCGGACGCTATTGTAATTGGATGAGGCGGCAATGCACTTATATATTGTGGTTCCTGTTAACTGCATGAAACGAATCTGGCGCATCTGGCGCACACTTGAGTTGTTGCCATGGAAATGTGTGAAATAATCGCAATGACTCTTTGCTATTCGGTATCTCCGGAATCGGAGGACCGGGCTAAAAACAGACATAAACAATGTAAGCAATCCGATACCAAAAAACCTCTTTGGGAAAAACTTCATGAATGATGGTAAATCAAAATCCATTCGGAAAAATAAAAATCCCTTCGGAATTAATCTGAATCCCTATGGAAATAATATTGTATTTATGCCAATTATTGGGCTGAAAGCAGGCCTAATAAGACATGAAATGTTTTCTGACAATACAAATTTCGACAGAAGGCTTAAGCAAAAAATATAACATTGCAGCGTTGTTGCACAACGCTGCAATTAATTGAGTTTGGTACGTAGTGGTGAGCGGACTCGTCAAGGTCTGGAAGAGACATCTGGAAGAAAACCAAACTTTGGACGATAATATTGGGCGACTGGGCGTGAATTTCGAAAAGCGGACTTCAGAGTGTTAATCAGATGCGATTGTTCTGAAACATATCAAATTGTACATTAAAGTGGCTGTGTCTATTTAAAGGGAAATTGTGACCTTTTTCCACAAAAATGGAGTTAGCACTTGAAATCGACAGACGAGGCCAAAATATGATGTAAATTTATCGCATTTTACATATAAAAATTCCTTCCGAGAGATATTGGCAGTTTCATACCGGTAAGCGTTCCACACTTTTAACGACCGGTGCTTACATGTTACTTTTCGGTTTCCATCCAACTCTGGGCTTTTCCCGTATTGCTTTTTACGCAATGGTGTGGATAATATATTTTGCGTTCTGCTTGTTGTGATTATATGCCCACCCATCCTTTACAATTAACAAACAATACAAAAACTGGCAATTCAATCGGAAGCTCATCGATGCACGTTGACGGCGACCTATTTAGTGTCGGCGATTTGTTTCGAAGTGCCCACTGAACAACGTTGAACATATTGATATAAAAGCGCCAGATGTGTCGCTTTCCAATAGTGGAGGGAAAATACCGATCATTAATTTCCACAAACTTCCGACTTTGAATTAGGGAATAATTGTATTGAATTCTTAAATTTAGATCACATCATTTTAATACCATAACGGTAGCCAAAGAAATTGTTGCTAACAAAATCAAAAGGTCATTATTTCCCTTTAACATATTGATAAAATAGAGACCCAAAAATGACATGCTATTGTTAACACGCGCCCTGGGGGGCCTCTGATAATTACACGCCCTAGAGGGGGGCGGATTTCGCCCCCCCCCCCCCCCCCCCCCTCCCTATGATCGCAAAAACCAAGCAACGTGGTGAGAAGCAGAAAACGGCGTTAGATAGCTCGGGACAATCTCTATCGAAAGTATTTCGTTCCTTTTTAATCAGGTCAAAATTGAGGTCACCAGAGGTCATCAAAGGTCAGATGTTCCAGTTTTGGGACTTCGCTTCGTACACCCCCAAATATCTCGGGAACTATGATAGCTAGCAGCAAACGAAAAAAAAACGAAAGCACTTGAAAAATACAAGCGAGCAATCGACTTAGGTGTCCTCAGATGTGAGCGCAGGTCAATAGTTTAGACTCCACTCACCTCCAGAAGTCATCAAATGTCGAAAATCTTATTTTTTAGCAAAACTGTTTTTTGCTAATAACTTTTTACCTAATAAAGATAAAGCAACACGTTTGACACCATCGTGTTTGTCTTCTCAAGGCACTTCGAATATTAATGTTTAGCAGGTTAGATCAACTGAGAAATATGACCTCAGGTCAAGGTGAAGTGGTGACCCAAGTTGGTCATGTTGCAAATTGGAAGACGTGTCTCGACGAGACAAACACATGCCATTTTCTCTTCTATATCTTCATTATGTCGATATTTATTGAAAAACAGTGTTGGCAGTCACGAAATTTACTTGACCTTAGGACACCGATATGAGAAATCCGAGATTAGCAAATTGTTGGCATCTATGACCTTATGAAATCCTGCAAGTTTGAAACCGATCGGCCTAAAACTGTGGCTGTGGTACTACTGCAAACGTTTTGGAGTTGGGGTCATCACGTGACCTAGTCTGGTGACCTGATCTGAGATGACTCGAGGTAAAAAATTGACATAATGTGGAAAGTTCATTGCCAAACAGGTATGCATAAAACAGCGGCGCTGCGCACATCCGTTTTTGCGCTATCCTCGAGAAACTGGAGGGGGCGAATTTCGCCCCCCTCTAGGGCGCGTGTTTAAGGGATTAAACGGGGTTTTCCTATCCGAATCATTGAGTTACATAGTAAAACGTACTTATAAAGGTGGTAGAAGTCCCACGGTATCTACATTTTTCTGGAAGTGACCTCTTCTGCACTTAAGGACATTGCAAAGCGCGCGGTGATGCCACCGCGTAATTTCTGCAGGACCGGCTGAGGCAGAGCCAGACATCTCTTTTATGCTAATAAAAACACCTCACTTATGGCATATTTCCGGTAAAATAAGCAATATTTGACAAATAACTTGTTTTTCTCCAACGACAGCAGCAGTTACCTAGTTTTTCCCATAAAATTCGATATTTTTCATGAATTTTCATGCCGATACGCCACCACCAAATTATCAATCCTGAAGGCCAAAGATATGTAAACTACAAAACCTGAACGAAAAGTGTGTAGTAATAAAAAGTCCCGTAAGTTTTGAATTGCATAATCATTGTGTGATCCAGTCCAGATCCAGACTTGCAGATAATTAAAAACTCTAAAATCGATTGCTGCAAATTTTAACATAAAAGTGGTGGACAGTAATGCCGATCAAGTACTCGTTATCTGATATAAGTCTCGAAAAACGCCAAAGTTTTAACGCTGATAATTGCTGAAATAATGGACTACACGCGCATTGACTGTTGTTGTTATTGCACGAGCATTGTTAAGACTGTTAGATGTCTTAAACGTGTTTAAAGCTCATACAACTGCAAAAGAGTGCAGTTATTTTCAGGACGGAGATCCGTATAATCCCCTCAACACTCGCATTTTTTTCTTCAGACATTAGTATTACATCTAAGGCGGCGAAAACTCTTGCGTTTATTGAAGCGTTTATTGAAGCTTGCTGACGAAGCTTCAATAGCGAAATATCTAATATAACTTTTGACCTTAATTTAATACTTTACATACTTAATATGAGGTTACCGGTTATTTTAATTATCATTGACATTAGTATTAGTCAGTAAGGACTATTAGTCAGTAAGGTCGAACTACGAAACAAATAATAAAATATTTGCGCGAAATTTAAATGTACATTTTGTACTACAAAAAAAATCCAAACGCATGTCGAGATGCGATAAAATGAATGTACACTTCTTAACCCTATTTGTAACAGGCTCCTGGCTACCCCTATTTGTAACAGGGGGGGCGGATTCCGCCCCCCCCCCCCCCCCCGGAGATCTCGAGATCTACCCGTCCGATTTTCAAAAATGAAACGGTGTTTGATTCCCCTCAACACAATCTACATTTATAAATAATAAAAAATATAAATTTGGGATAGTGGGCAACAGGGGGGCAAAAACTACAAATTTTAGTGGTATTTTTGATCCAACATAGCTTTCATGTTTATCGACCGATTTTAACACAACTAATAGGAATCGATAGAGATTGAATCGTAAATTGATATATGACGGTCACGTTTGAAAATTCAAAATCATAGGCGTGTGCAGGTCACTCAATATGGGGGTGAAGTAAATGCGTAATAAAACCATTTTTTGATGTTGTTTTTTTGATAAATGAAATGGTATGTGATTGAGACATTAGAAAAACAGTTATAAATCGTATTTTTTGCCATAGGCGGTACCAGGTTAGTGAAAAAGGGGGGTAAAATTGGGAAAAATATTAACCGCAGACAAGTTGCTACCCAGCACTATAAATATGTTACTGATCATAGATAGTTCCTTTTTGCATGTTGTACTTCATCATAGGCGTATCCAGGATCCAAACTAGGGCGGCGCACGACCTTTTGATAAGTATATTATCCGCTATTATGATACTAACTAGTCAACAGTGACTATTTCACTTACAACTTCAATTAACATTGCTTACCCCCCTTTTTACCCTACCTGGACTCGCCTATTATCTTGTAATCGTTCGTAGAGTAGCCTGTGGTGCATGTTTCATCCGAAAACTGCAGTATGTTATGTCATTGTACGCCCATGCCTCTTAGTTTCCTTGCAATAATATGACCCCCTTACTTCCATTCCTGAGCGCGCCTCTGCAAAAAAAAAACTTTATTCCCTTTTCTGGTCTCATATGTGCATATATTATTATAAGCTAAACGTATATTGCGCCGTTATCGCTGGCATATCGTCATCACCATGCCAGTCACCCCCCTTTTCATGTTCCTGAACACGCTCCTATATGTAATAAATCTATATGTAATAAATTATGCAAATAATGGAAGCAGAAGCTATCTTTTACATCTTGATAGCTATAAATGCCCCTTACATTGCTCTATTGGCTTCCCACCAAGCATTGAATACTTCCTGGAAACCCCCCCCCCCCCCCCCCCTTTTAAGCCCCTGAAACCGCCTCTGCCTTGCAATTTTGTATGATATTTCATTAACATCATCTAATTTGCACTTGTTGCAATCACGGTAACGATGTAACTCCTTCATACTTGATGCAGTTAGGAAGCAACCGTGAAGATCGCATTTCCGTATTTTCGCCAAATGTCGCCTCCGAACCCACCCAAAACTGTGCCCTGGAACCGCCTCTGTTCAAGTTAAGAACTCAAAATTTTGACTTCAAATGCGGAGTTCAATTCTATGAAAAGTCCCAAAATTTCATGGGCCTTCTCCCAGCCGTTCTGGAGATATCTGCGAAAAACATGAGGGGGGCGGAATCCGCCCCCCCCCCCCCTGTTACAAATAGGGTTAAACTGGAATGCTGGATAACGTCACTGTAACGTTATATGAAGGCCGCAGAGCAGACGGAATTAATGTTTTGCAGGCGAAGATGTGCGCGATAGCCATGCATCGGTGCCATTTAGAGATGGCTCAGCAGAGTCGGTAACATGGACCTAACTCGACCTCGTAACTCGACCTCGTAACTCGGACCTCGTAAGACGTAACATGGAAGTGTAGTTTATCCTGAATTCGCACCGGTGTATATAAATTTACTTAGAATCAAAATGTATTGTATATTGTATTCATTGATAGTCTTCGTAAGTTTGCTTGGCATACGGCTGTGATGTTTTGTTTCATATTATTCAGTACTTGTGATTATGTTTTGTTCATTACGTGCTACGTTTTGTGTCTTGTATGATAGGTTAAATAATATTTGCTACTTCAAAGTACTATATCAAAGATATTTTGTGCGTTGTAGCTTTCGCGGGCCAATTGCCCTCCGTCACCTGATGAAGGTTTTGCCGAAATATAGTGACACTTTTTTCACGACTATTTTCCGAACTATTGAGACTCAAGTCATTTGTATTTTTATTTCTGAATTATGCCAAGTCTCAAACAAGAGTTAAACTTAATTGATGAAAGAGTCGGCATTCACGGCTACAATATTTTCATCGAATATCGATTATCGACACAACATTACATCCTACTTAAAATCCATAAAATAGAGCAGATCTGCCATTCAAATATATTTCCACAGATAATTTCGCCATAAATTTGAACGTTTTCAGCGGAGTTGAATGAAACGGATTTTGTCAAGATGGACGTTCAATAGCTGTCCTTGTTGGATCACTAATTGGTTTGGAACTCTGAGTGAGGGCATATATTTTGGAAAGAGTTATTAACTCGGCATTGTTTGGTGTCTCAGTCTAATGGTATTGACTGAGGGGAGCACTTATTTCCCAATGAATAGCTTCCGAACTACCGATTGTATCAAGACGCTAAAGGCGGAAATTGAAACAGAAGACACATATGTCTAAAATGATATACCATTCAATGGACTCAGGTAAGTACAAAACGTACAAACAAAGTAACATCATTTCGTCGGCCAGTTCGCCGAGTAGACAGCTTACTGCACTAACTTGAATTGAACAGAGGGCACCACTTATGTAAAGATACCACACAAATCACACTTGTCGAACACTTGGCTTAAGAATAGGAATCATCAGCTAATGTGTCATATGCAACGCGACACTCATCCGGCCAGCTGTTAATTACGCTCATTGTATGAGCGTAATTAACAGCTGTATGTTATTTGTATTACATAATTACAGCTGTATGCTCATTGTATGTTAGACGCTCATTGTATGAGCTTTAATGACACCACTGCACACATTTAACTTACATATGCATGAACATGACATAGCTGGACAATGTAAGCCTTAAAACAGAGTGCAGGATTGGCAGCAGGAATGTCAGTATCGTAGGGTGCTAACGGCAGTCGTAGCTTGCGACACGAATTTACCTGAACAGTGAGTGCAACAGACAATTTAGGGATCATATGGGGGTTTAAAAATGCTTGTTGCGGTGTTTCCATCGTAATTTCACAACATAAAATATAATTGTATCTACACTTAACACAGTCAGTCAGTTGAGTGTATTGCATATATAATTGTCGACAGCAAAATAATAATTTGCTATTCGACAATAATAGCAATTTTGCTAAAAATAATAATTTTGCTAGCATTGGCACGTAATGGTAACGGTAGGCAGCCAGCTTGACGGCGACTGCATAAGGTAAGGATGGTAGGTAGGACCATGACGGGGATGGAGGGTGGCAAGCTCCAGCTACCACATATCCTGAGCTAAGGAAGTTGTTCCAAGCAGGGGCGTCGCCACCGGGGGCCTGAGGGAGCTGGCCCCCCAGGACAGCTTCAGCCGGAATCTGCCCCTCCCCTGATTCGCAGGATTTTAACATTATCCCTGCGTGCCCCCCTCAGCCCTGGCTGGCCCCCAAACCCCTGGGCTGGCCCTCTCACTCAAAATTGTGTGGCGACGCCACCAAGCAAAAGTGGAGGACTGCAATTATAATTGCCATTGATCGACTCCTTTTATTTTGTGTGCAATATGTATTTTGTCTTCGTCTCCTTTCATGCTCTTGCAAACAATGACTACTACCAACATACATATATGCTGATGACTGTGTTGAAAACGCATGTTGCTGATAGAATTCAGCCTTGACGTGTATTCAGCTTGTCGTTAAAGTTCGAGACGTATGCTCAACACTTGGCTTCAGTCGTGTGTGGCTTCAAAAATAGTTCCCGAACTAAAAGACCGTTGCTAAATGATTATTGTTAGTCCACTTCACGATCTACATATAACTCCAAAAGTTGTCCCACCAGGGATTGGGAAGTTTCAGCTGTAGCGTAATGGTGAGAAAGAAAACTAATTTGCCTGGCAAAGCCCCGTTTACATAGCAATTTCAAAATAGTGAAACATTAGACATAAAGACATAAAGACATAAAAGAAAAGTGCAACAAAGAGCCTCTTGGGCCCATCCGAGGTTGCACCCCCCCCCCCCCCCATCCCCCCCCCCCCCCCCTCCACCAGTCTCGCCCCTTCAAATCACCTTACTCTACCTGCATAAAAGAAGGCTAATCCCACGAGTATTTATGAACTAATCCCTTCTCTGTAAAGTATTTATCTAATCTAATTTTGAAGGAAGCAAGTGTCACTGCATCAGCGACATCCCCTGGTAGCATATTCCAATGTCCTACAACCCTTCTACTGAAAAATGACTGTCGTAGCCTAGTCCTACTTTGTTTCATAATGAGTTTATGCTGATGACCTCTACCTCGATTTTCCCTATTGAACTCAAACATACCCTTTAAATATCCAGAATGCTGACTATTTACAAATTTGAAGACTTCAATTAGATCTCCTCTTAGCCTTCTATATCTAAGTGAAAACATACCCAATTTCCTTAATCTATCTTCATAAGGTAAACTACCAAGACAATTAATCATTTTTGTTGCCCTTTTTTGAACTCTTTCTAACAACCAGCAATCTTTCTCATATGTTGGAGACCAGGCTTGTACACAATACTCCAAATGTGGTCTAACGTATGCACAATACAGTTTTGTTATTACCTTTTCACTCTTGTAGGAAACATTTCTGTTAATGGCCCCTAGCATTCTAAGTGCCTTTTTCCTAGCTTCTACAACCTGGTCTGACGCTGATAGTCTATTGTTTACCACGACACCTAAATCTCTTTCCTTTTCAATCTGCTCCATTTTCTGCCCACCCATTTCATACCTATGTTTACTGCTAACCCGTCCAGCGTGCATAATCTTACATTTACTCAAATTGAATTTCATCTGCCATGCTTCAGACCACTCAACTAGCTTGTCCAGATCTGATTGAAAAACATCCTGATCATGTTTTCCTCTAATAATCCTGACAACTTTTAGATCGTCTGCAAATTTCAAGACTTTGCTGTCTATACTGTTCTCAATTGCATTCACAAATATTATAAAAAGCAATGGGCCCAGGACTGAGCCCTGTGGAACCCCACTGAGAACCTCCTTCCATTGTGATTGGCACCCATTCAATATAACCCTTTGCTGGCGTCCTGAAAGCCACGTTTCTATCCAATCCAGAATCTTGCCCCTGATCCCATGAATTTTAAGTTGCAACCCCAGTCTTGTATGGGGGACTTTGTCAAATGCTTTACTGAAATCAAGAAAAGCTACATCTAGCTGTTTACCATGATCAACGCTATCTGTTGCAACATCCAAAAACTCCAGAAGATTAGTTAAACAAGAACGGCCCTTCCTAAAGCCATGCTGTGTATCTTTGATGAGTTCATTTTGCTCCAAGAATTCAACAATCTTATCTTTGATGATTGATTCAAGCACCTTGCAGACTAATGAGGTCAGACTAACTGGTCTATAGTTTTCCTCTTTACTTCTATCTCCCTTTTTATGAATAGGAACAACATTTGCTCTTTTCCAATCAAGTGGAATTTTACTATCTGCAAGTGATTTAGAAAATATTATGGCTAATGGAACCGACAACTCCCTTTCAGATTCTCTTAAAAGTCTAGCATGGATTTCATCAGGTCCTTCTGCCTTGTTAGGCCTTACTTTCTTTAGATATTCTAGAACAAGTTCACTACTTATGCCACCTAGCTCTCCTATAGTCTCCTCTGTCTCTAGCTCAGGCTGAAGTGCTGCAATATTACTCTGGTCCTCGATAGTAAAGACAGATTGAAACTGATCATTAAGCACTTCAACCATTTCACTGTCCTTGCTAACTAACACATCATCTACCTTAAATGGACCTATATTTTTGGAAACTGTACTTAACTTATAAAAACTGAAGAACTTCTTACTATCTGCATTACAATGTCTAGCTAAATCAAGTTCCTTTGCCCTTTTAGCTGCTCTGACCTTTTTCTTAACTGAATTTCTTGCATTCTGGTAGGCCTTCTGATTTATATCTAGTGAAGATCCCTTCAAAATGCCAAATGCACTTCTTTTAGCTTGTATAGCACTCCTTACTTCTGGGGTAAGCCAAACTGGATTGCCCTTGGTTCTGTTACGTTTGTGCCTGAGGGGTATATGCCGATTTTGAATTTGGCTTAATCTAGCTTTGAAAACATTCCAGGCCTCACATGCATCTAAACCTGCCAACTCAACGTTCCATTTTATCTGTGCGAGGTCATTTCTAATACCATCAAAATCAGCCCGGCTGAAGTTTGGAACCATAATAAGGTTATCTTTGGGCCTCATTTCTGATGAGATATTGAATTTAACCATATTGTGATCACTGGTTCCTAGACCTGCACAAATACTTATGTCACTAACTAGATCACTGTTGTCTGAGAATACAAGGTCTAGAATGGAGCAATGTCTGGTTGGCTCTGTTACAAACTGATGCATGAAAAGCTCCTCTTCAAAGATTTGCCTATACAACCTACACTCATTTGTTTCCT
The DNA here is from genome assembly GCA_036785665.1 of Chirona hameri. NCBI lineage: Eukaryota > Metazoa > Arthropoda > Thecostraca > Balanomorpha > Balanidae > Chirona > Chirona hameri. The sequence continues at coordinate 24,432 of JAXIVJ010004732.1, read as the reverse complement.
CTGCTATACTTTCGTATCCTCTTAAGTTAAAATCTCCCATAATAAGACACTGAGCCCGAAAGTTCCTACGTATTTCCTCACAAATATCTTGGTCTGTTTCAGCTTGGGAGTTCCTTGGAAGATTCCCTGGTCTGTAAAATGCACCTATCCTCAACCTTCCTCTGTTTCCTGTACCAATTTTAATGTCAAGCCAGATTGATTCTACTTCTTTTACTTTACTAGAATCATCAACTCTAGTAGTGCAGTACAAGCTATTTACATATACAAACACTCCGCCTCCCTGCCGTGATTCTCTGCAGTATGAGAACATGTTATACCCTTGTAACTCGAAATCCTGTAGCCTATCCCTATTATACCCCTCACTAACCCATGTCTCGGTTACACAAATGATATCAGGCTTTTCAAGGGCAACATAACACTCAAACTCATCAAATTTAGACCTAATACTTTGGGCATTCAGCAACACACATGTGATCTTATACTTTGAGCTGACTCTACTAATTCTGAGGGAATTATGATCTACTGTCCTATTCTGACATGAACTTCTACCAATGCTTACTTCTTGATGCCCTAGTACTAGCGTCCCTGAACCCCCCCCCCCCCCCCCCCCCCCCCCCCCCCCCCCCCCCCCCTCCTACCTAGTTTCCCTGAATGACACTTCTGTAGGCATCTCCCAAAGCCCTTGCCCCCTCATCCGATAAGTGAAGCCCATCCTTCATATAGTACCTATGCCACTCATAGAACTGATCCCATAAGTCTACATAACTAAGCCCCATAGCTGAACATAAGTTCTGAACTGAGCTGTTCACAGACAGAGCTCTCGAGTACCACTCCTCACTGGCTCCACAGCGAGGGAGGATGCCAGTCACAATGACTGGTTTCCTGGACTCCTTCAACCTCTGCAGCAGGCTCCGGTACTCCGCTACTATTCTCACACTCTGTCTAGGTCCTATGTTGTTCACCCCCACCTGTATTATAACTGTCTCCGGGCTACTCCTACACAGTTCTGCCTCAATGACAGGGCCCATATCAACTACTTTTGCCCCCGGTTTAACTATACATTTGTCCCTCTTCCCACAGAATGTTCGCCTTAAGGGCCTTACCCTTGAGTCCCCAACCACTAAATGCTGAATCTGTACCTTGTCACTTTCAGCTGCTGACTCTAACGCACTGAACCTATTTGCTAGTGTAACCTGCTGATGTTCCCTGGGGCTGTACTGCCTGACTCTACCCTGAACTTTTGTCCATCCCTCCTGATCCTCTTCCCTCTTCCTCCTCCAGATTCTGCTACCACCCTCCATTACCCAGCACCCCTCCTCATCCTTACTGTCTGTGGCCCTAGCATTACTTTCCACAATGTTGGGTCTCCAGAAACGTGACCCTCCAACACACTTCCAAACCCCAGCCGCACTATCCACCTTTGCCTTATCCTCCTCCCTTATGCCCCTATCAGAACTACCACTGGTCCCTGATCCTGTAGGCTCCTTTTCTGACCCCCTAACCACAATCTGCGCATACGTTCCTTGGTCAGGAGCTACACCCTCTTGCGGCTCATCTCTACACCTACACTTACTTAACTGCGCCTCAAGCTCCGCTACTCTAGCCTGGAGGGCCTCTAGCTCTGCTACCTTCGCCTGCATCCTAGTCATGCTCATTTGAATACACTAGTAACTTAGGTATATAACTTAGGTACTATGCACTTTTCAATACTTTACTAACTTAACTTAACTTTTTTTGTTTGTTTTTTTGTTTGTTTTTTCTTCTTCTAAACCTTAACTAGATCAAGGTAAAGCTAGTAACACAAATCAGCTATGAGTGCACCTAATACTAGACTAAATATCTAATCCTTAAATAAACTGAATACTAAATACACCTTAATTATCCCTAATTTTCTCAAATATCTACTTATCCAACCCTGCAACTAATAACACAAAAATAAGACTAAGACAATTTTGGCGCACACAAGCTAGAATGAAAAGTCCTTTAAAAAGCAAGTAAGAGGTAACAGCTAACTATGAATGCTTAAAAATAATACTTAAACGATCCACAAAACTAAATATCTAATCCTTATATCTAAATATAATGTGGTTGCTCAAAAAATACACAAAACAACAGAGCTATCCAACAGCTACTTAGCTTGGCTAAAGTAGGGTTCAGAGGGAAATCGGTATATTGAATATTGATTTATAATTTGTTTCACTAATTGTGGAACATCTTCCATTAAGCTCGTTTGAGTAGATATCACCACTACACCAGACTGAGATTTGATCCAGTTTGCTCAAACATGGTGCAAGAGTGATCTTGGTTCCTTTTATTTCGAAATCGTGCTTTATAAGTACTGTTAACAGCACAAACATCCAGAGCGGAGTATTTTTCTTCCGACATTTTGACCTTCAATTGGTAGCGTAGCAGCTTTTGCGAAGACTGCTACGCTTCCATATGCGCAACCGATTTACTTTTTCCGACGGCAGTTGCCGCTTTTTCGCGAATAAGAATTAGAGCTGCAAGATCTCAGGCAAGTATCATACCGGTACCATACAACAACACAACCAATAACACAATGTTCCACCAATATACCGGCGCTGTCATTAGTATTTTGTCGCACATATGTTCGCATGCCGCATAGTACATGCCGCAGGCATCTAAAAAGTGCTTGCGGTGCCTAAAAATGACCCGCTGTGTCGTGCACTGTACCGTAAGTCATGCAGCTCGAAACGTGGGAGGAGCTTATTTTAGCCAAGTTAGCGGGCACTTATTTTCGCGACTAGCACCTGACTTGAATTCTGTATAATACCACGGAAACAACACCAACAAAGGCAATACCTAGGCTGCAACAACCATACGACCAATGTGATACATAACAGCAGACGGTAAATTGACGCACTGGCGCCGTAATCGTGATCATGTGATGGTGAAAGAAACCTTCATGCTCCACTATTAGTGACCAATGTTTCACTGTTTTGAAACTGCTATGTAAACGGGGCTATTTGGATTAGGGCCAAGCCCTCGCCTCACGCACTACAATTATGCATCAGTTTTCCAAGTGAACATCAAACCTTGGAGTTTATTTATGCGGTATTCAGTCTCAATCCATTTTTTTTGCCGGGTAAACTTGCTTAATTTCATTTATGCGAATAAATACACATTTCATATATTGAATATTGATTTATAATTTGTAACTACCGTGATTCATACATGCATGACAGTTTGCGCGAAACTTGCCGTATTATGTCTGCATTAACTCGCGAGTTACTGGGGTATATTCCATAACGCGACTTACTGGGGGGGGGGGGGGCTATTTTTTGCCCCCCTTCGGATCTCCGTAACTACTGAACCGATTATAAAAATTCAGACGGCATTCGATAACCCTGGAAAATTTACCGACGGAAACATAATATTGTTGACCTCGGGGTCACTGATGACGTCATAGGTCAGGTCAAGTACAAAATGTTTGACCGTGTCAAAAGGTCTCGATGGATAGAATTGTCGCGCAAAATTGCGATGTTAAACGCATAAGCAGTCGATAAATCGGTATGATTCGTGTCTCTGACACTTCTAAGTACCATTCTAAGCGGTTTATGACCTTGGGTCAGGTCAAGGTCATCCGAGGTCACGAGGTCAAACTGCAGATTAGGGTCATTAGGCGTTGTAACACATGTTTATGGATTTTTTTTTCGTCCAGAATGCAAAAAAATGGCCTTAGAATATTGTTTGTTTATATATAAATAGAAGTAAAAAGCAAAAATGGAAATGCATTTTTTATGCATAGTAATGCTGTGAGAGGTGGTCGATTTTTGTCATTTAAAGGTCATAAGTCAGTCAATTTTGAAGACATCGCCTTCAAATTTGGTACACATATTCACCGAATACATCTCGATCACACATATTCCAGTTTTTGGATATTTTTGATTTTTTTTGTTAAATTAAAAAACAAAATGTATTTGGATTTCTAAAAATTTGAATTTAAAAAAACTCAAAAATCTGAGATAGCAGTTTGATAGCCCGATCTATTGTGAGTAATTTGATTTAAAATAATTGAATGTATCTTTAACATTGTATCTTTGACAGCGTTTTCCGAAAACCATTATTTTTCAGCAAAAACCGAAGAACATGACATCACTCTGACGTCATTCCCGGTTGACCTATTAAAACCTCATCTTTTTCCTTTAGCCAGCATGTGTATAATTGATGTGAGAGAAGCTACTACAAGTTTGGTGACAATACTGGTGCTGGTTTAGGAGTTATCGCAAAATAACGGGATAAGGGGTGGCAAAAAAAAATAGCCCCCCCCCCCCCCCAGTAAGTTGCGGGTTAAAGACACCATAAATAACATGCCTCAGTTGGCTAACATATATCAGATGGATGCATCCTTACTAAAACAAATGTGATGCGCGTCTTACATGGAATTATGACATCATTGAAGGGATACATGGTCTAATATGTATCTGGCACTGCTATATTTGTTTTACCTCACATTTCAATTGATCAGTGGTTGTATTCACTGGCGGATCCAGGGGGGACAAATGCCGACATCAGGGACAAATGCCCTCCCCCACAGGAATATTGGGGGAGGGGAATTCAATACAAGTATCCCCGCGCGCGTTCCCTGTACTGAACGTGTGCAACAATGATCTTGGAGAAAACTTCATGAAATCGGTATTATCGAGTGATTGAATTTGAAGTTGTTATGTACCCCTTTATTTCAATGATAGACAAAACAGCGCACCTGATGCAACTTAAGCAGCCCCAGTGACACTTAACTCACGCCCCGCTGGGGGGGGGGGGGGGTCAGAATCTGCCCCTCCCGTATTTTCTCAAAAACTAGAAAACTATGATAGCAACGTGAAACTATGAGTACCTTATGGTGCATCAATTATGCGTCTTCTCACCAAATTTAAATGAAATTGATGTAGCATTGTGGGAGATAATGACGTTTAAATGACGTCATGTCATGCCATTTTTGGTGGAAAAACGATAAATGTTTCACAAATCGTAGAAAATAGCATTTTGAAACAAATTGCAAATACAAAACGTCAAAAGAAAGGAAATGACATTCTATTGAAAATGGCTATCTCGGATTTTCGAAATGTGTTTTTTTTACCCCAAGAATACAACTCGGGAAAAAGGAAACAAATAAATGGGGGTACTTTATCCCGCAAAAAGATCCCCCCCCCCCCCCCTCCCCACGAAGAGAGGCTGAATCCACCAGTGGTTGTGTTCCTCGTTGCAATGAGTATGTTTTAACGTTTCCTTACTTACTAAAAAGCGGAATATCTAAAAAGGCTGTTGGCTTTCGAATATGCATACACGGCTCAGTGCTCAATGTCCATTGTCCATGCCCTGTGTGCACTATGTACAAATGCTATGTATTGTTGGGTGTTCCACGTGTCCACCTTTTCTGCCTGAAGCACCGACTGAGTCGTGTTGCCGTGTTTGCAATGTTTCGCTCTGCGACACTGAGTGCGCTGTATTTCTATAGCTGCTGCTCGTGTCACCGAGCGTGTCATGTGTCAAATAACTGCCACCGCCGGGCGTCCGCGTCACCGTGTTTACTTCCGTACCCTTTACTGACGCCACCGGTTCCGGACCGAGCGAGTCCAGCGTACACCAGCCGCTGCCCGGCAATCACCGGAGTACACAAGCCGCTGCCCGGCGATCACCGGAGTACACCAGCCGCTGCCCGGCGATCACCGGAGTACACCAGCCGCTGCACTGCCCGGCGATCACCGGAGTACACCAGCTGCTGCACGGCGATCACCGGAGTACACCAGCTGCTGCACGGCGATCACCGGAGTACACCAGCTGCTGCCCGGCGATCACCGGAGTGCACCAGCCGCTTCCCGGCAATCACCGGAGTACACTAGCCACTGCCCGGCGATCACCAGAGTACACCAGCTGCTGCACGGCGATCACCGGAGTACACCAGCTGCTGCACTGCCCGGCGATCACCGGAGTACACCAGCCGCTGCACTGCCCGGCGATCACCGGAGTACACCAGCCGCTGCACAGCGATCACCGGAGTACACCAGCCGCTGCCCGGCGATCACCGGAGTACACCAGCCGCTGCCCGGCGATCACCGGAGTACACCAGCCGCTGCCCGGCGATCACCGGAGTACACCAGCCGCTGCCCGGCGACCACCGGAGTACTCCAGCCGCTGCCCGGCGATTACCGGAGTACACCAGCTGCTGCCCGGCGATCACCGGAGTGCACCAGCCGCTGCAATGCCCGGCGATCACCGGAGTACACCAGCCGCTGCCCGGCGATCACCGGAGTACACCAGCCGCTGCCCGGCGATCACCGGAGTACACCAACCGCTGCCCGACGATCACCGGAGTACTCCAGCCGCTGCCCGGCGATCACCGGAGTACACCAGCCGCTGCACTGCCCGGCGATCACCGGAGTACACCAGCCGCTGCACTGCCCGGTGATCACCGCGGAGTTTTAAGAGCACCCGCGGGCGGCTAGATAACCGTGTTTACCGTCGGCAGATGGAAGTCCTGTATAGTTGTCAGAGGTTATTACGCTGGCCGGAAGATAAATCATTTGTGGAGAAACGATTCGATTGAAAACTGCGGGGCACGCACGGAGAAAGCGTTGAAGAAAACACGAACGATGGTGATGATTTGCTTGGGTTGTTCGCTTGGGATAGTGAAACTTCAAACTGTTCACATGCTGACGTTCAATTCAATGTTTGTTATTCACGAGTTCAGCTACAAAAAAAAACATAAGCCACCTATTTATATATTAATGATGGTACGCATCCTACCACGATTTCGAAACATTCGAAGAAGTGCACTAATGGAATTATGCACAATAAGTCGTTACTGAATTTAACGAGCGTAGTGCCGCAATCTTAGTGCAGTATTTGAGGTGATGCACCAACAAATGACGTAGAAGATAAAGCAGTGCCCTCTCGGAAATGAAACGCTCAGGGTTTTAGATTAAGTTCTGCATCTCGTATCATTCATGTAAACCTGCCTCGAATCCATCCCTTTGTAAACAAAGACGCGGCCATAATCTATTCATAGGCATCACAAACTTGCTTCGTTCGCAAAGAAAGCAGCATAGAGGGCAGCTGATTCCCGATGAGCCAAACTTTAGAATCTTCAACCCCAGTCTGCGTCAGTTTATTGCGCCATCGCACTTGAAGGAGCGCCAACTCATATGGGCCGAAAGTCAGCGCAGCAATGACCGCTTTCAGGCCGGCCAACCGCAACGATTCGGCGACTATACATCCATATCACGTCTCCAAACTTTGGAAAGCAACCACTGTGGGCGAGCAGCACCACTTTGGTTTCGGGCACTCTCGTGATCGTGTCGTCAACACGCTGAAAGGACGCCATCGGCGTGATGGGCGGTGACATTACAGCGTGTTCAGGTCTTTCAGGTCGTCAATGGGAATGTCGTCAGCCGCGGGCCGACGTTGCAGTCGGCCGGGCAATCATGCCTTCCAGGCGCGGAACGCGACCACGCCTCCGGCCGATAGGTGGCACCACCGAGGTTCGACGGTCCTCGGAACGTCCACTACGCCGCCGGCGAAGAAGCAGAAGCCGTGCCGCACGTTATCAGCGTCAGCTCTGAAACATACGTCCGAGTGTGAACTGACGGCTTACGCTCTGTTATTGTGTCAATTAGAATATAGTGATGTATAATGTCAGTAGCTATGAAACGAGTGTACATTGAAAATATCCTGAAGTTAACCTAAATGTAGTTGTTAACCCGCGAGTTGCTGGGGGGGGGGGGCTATTCCCCCCCCCCCGTTATTTTCCAATAACTCCTAAACAAACACCGGTATCGTCCCCAAACTTGCAGTACCTTCTCCCACATCAATTCTGCACATGTTGGCAAAAGGGAAGATATGAGGTTATGATAGGTCAACCGGGAATAACGTCAGAGTGACGTCATGTTCTTCGTTTTTTGTTGTAAAATAATGGTTTGCGGAAAAGCTGTCAAAGGTACGATGTTTGAGATAAACTCAATTGTGTTAAATTAAATTACTGAAAATATATCGGGCTATCAAACTACTATCTCGGATTTTTGAGTTTTTATTAAAAATTTTGAGAAATCCTAATACATTTGTTTTTTAACAACATTTTCAAGAAAAAATCAGAATTATCCAAAAACCGGAATATCTGTGATCTAGACATGTGCGGTGAATATGTGTACCAAATTTGAAGTCGATATCTTCAAAAATGACTGCGTTATGACCTTTAAATGACAAAAACGACCACCTCTCACAGCATTACTATGCATAAAAAACGCATTTCCATTTTTGCTTTTAACTTCTAATTATATGGAACAAACAATGTTCTAAGGTCATTTTACGCGTTCTAGACGAAAAATAAACCCATAAACATGTGTTACAACGCCTAATGGCAGTAATCTGCAGTTTGACCTCGTGACCTCGGATGACCTTGACCTGACCCAAGGTCATAAATAGCTTAGAAAGGTACTTAGAAGTGTCAGACACACGAATCATACCGATTTATCGACAGTTTATGCGTTTAATGTCGCAATTTTGCGCGACAATTCCATCCATCGAGACCTTTTGACACGGTCGAACATTTTGTACTTGACCTGACCTGTGACGTCATCGGTGACCCCAAGGTCAGCAATATTATGTTTCCTTCGATATATTGTTCAGGGCTATCGAATGCCGTTTGCATTTTTACATTCGGTCAAGTAGTTCCGGAGATCCGAGGGGGGCGAAAAATACCCCCCCCCCCCCCAGTAAGTCGCATTATGAAATATACCCCAGTAACTCGCGGGTTAATGGCACTTCTGTGTTTAACCCTATTCCCTGCGGGCGGCTAGAATTACATTAACCTGCGGGGGGCAGATTCTGCCCCTCTCCCCCCCCCCCCCCCCCCAGAGATCTCGAGAACCGCTCCGTTGATTTCGATGTGGAAAACGCCATTCGATGCGTCATGACAAGATCTCTCCTTTTGGTCCCAGAAATTTTTGTTTTGTTCAAAAATGGGGGCCAGGGTGCAACAAATCCGTTTTTTTTAAAGGTCATTGCGGCCATGTGGCTCGACCGATTTGCATGCCCTAAACGTTTTTGAGCTTCAAATCTACTGGTCTTTAACCCGCGAGTTACTAGGGTATATTTCATAACGCGACTTACTGGGGGGGGGGGGCTATTTTTAGCCCCCCCTCTGATCTCCGGAACTACTGGACCGAATGTAAAAATTCAAACGGAATTCGATAGCCCTGTAAAATTATCGAGGCAAACATAATTTTGTTGATCTCGGGGTCACTGATGGCGTCACAGGTCAGGTCAAGTACAAAATGTTTGACCGTGTCAAAAGGTCTCGATGGATGGAATTGTCGCGCAAAATTGCGATATTAAACGTATAAACTGTCGATAAATCGGTATCATTCGTGTGTCTGACACTTCTAAGTACCTTTCTAAGCTGTTTATGACCTTGGGTCAGGTCAAGGTCATCCGAGGTCACGAGGTCAAACTGCAGATTACGGTCATTATGCGTTGTAACACATGTTTATGGGTTTGTTTTTCGTCTAGAACGCGAAAAATGAACTTAGAACATTGTTTGTTCCATATAAATATAAGTAAAAAGCAAAAATGGAAATGCGTTTTTTATGCATAGTAATGCTGTGAGAAGTGGTCGATTTTTGTCATTTAAAGGTGATAACTCGGTCATTTTTAAAGATATCGACTTTAAATTTGGTACACATATTCACCGCATACGTGTCGATCACATATATTCCGGTTTTTGGATAATTTTGATGTTTTCTTGAAAATTTTGTAAAAAAAAAAAAAAAAATGTATTTGGATTTCTCAAAATTTTGAATTTCGAAACTCAAAAATCCGAGATAGCAGTTTGATAGCCCGGTCTATTGTTAGTAATTTGATTTATAACAATTTAGTTTATCTCAAATATCGTACCTTTGACAGCGTTTTCCGCAAACCATTATTTTGCAACAAAAACCGAAGAACATGACGTCACTCTGACGTCATTTCCGGTTGACCTATCATAGACTCATATTTTTCCGGTTGCCAACATGTGTAGAATTGATGTGAGAGAAGGTACTGCAAGTTTGGTGACGATACCAGTGCTCGTTTAGGAGTTATTGCAAAATAACGGGAGGGGGGGGGGGCAAAAAATAGCCCCCCAGTAACTCGCGGGTTAATATATCAAAAGACAACAAAATAAAATGAAAAATCAAAGGCGAATTCAGGGAATGTAAAATGGGTGGATTTTCTGAAGAAAAAAATATGTGCTGTTCGTAATTGTTTGGGACGACATGAACGTCACATGTGGGCATTATATGCTGTAATTTGTCAAATTTGATATATTACGCATAAGCGAATCCAGGAAAAAACATAGGGGCACTATGCGCGTAACGCTTTTATCATCTTACTAATTTGAAGCTGGACCTAATTTAAGGGTGGGTATTGCCTCCCATTTTTTATCCTGATTGCGCCTCTGCCCCAAAAACATGTACAATCCCAGTATCTATGATGCATATTGCATTGCAATTGTTTCTGACGCATGTATTGCACTGCAAACCACGAATGAAGTATGCCTGGAACCGCCTCTGGCGAACCGATTTTTACCAAATTGTAATACAACACGCGCCATTTAATTTTGAAGAGATTCACAAAGTTTCAGGAACTTAACGGTTTAGAAGCGGCAAGTGAAAAACCGCCGGGAGGGGCAGAATCTGCCCCTCCCCCCGCAGGGAATAGGGTTAAATAAAAAAGCATTATGAACGTAAATTTTAGGTGATGATATGAAGCATAGATAACAGGAGACCTGTTATCTATGACCTGTCTCCTGTTATCTATGTATGAAGATATGATGTAAAAGGTCATGGATACCCAGAGGATGGTATGCTGTGATTCTATTGAAGCAAAAGGGACAGAATGGGTCAGTTGAGTACCCAAGCATATCCTAGTCTAGTATATTCAGCTTTTTTACAGTCATTTTCCGCCCCTGTGGCTCAGTGGGAGAGCGCTGGGCTTCTGACCTTTCCCAGTAGTGGCACCCGGGTTCGAGTCGCTTCGGCGCTCGCTATTTGCTCCTGACTGGGATGACCTGCAGCCGGTGGCAGCAGTCGTTCGCACTCAAGAGTCAAGGTCAGTGGACATCAGTGAGCGGGGCGGACCGTGTCCAGGTATGTCGGGCACTTACAACTTTCGCTTCTAAATTCTGTCGGCTACCAGGAATTGCTCGATCGGATGGTTGGGGTCAGGGCCTGCGCAACAAGCTATATGCTTAGCGCGGGCCTGACCTTGGAAATCTATCCATTCAAAAGGCTCGGGCTAAATTTATTGTAATAAATACAAAATCATCTTACTTTCATCTTTCATCTTTTCGTCATCTTCTCGTGCCTGTCGAACATCGAACATTGCCTGTCATTCCGACTCAGCAGCATGTCTACGTCGCCTTTGATCATATTACTGACCACAAATGTACAGTTTCGGCGCATACAGTTACGAACTCACACCAGGTATAATGCGACGCGGGCTGTGCCGAAGCCGTAGAGTGTTTTGCAGTAGTAAAATCCCATATCCGTCCTTTCCAGATGGGTTCTCCAGAATAGCGGGTCCCTCTCTGGCCTCTGCAGCTGGTAACAAACAAATTTCTTGCCGGATTCTGCAAAGTGGACAGAATACTCGGGTTCCGTAGTTTAACTAGTCAAGTAGATCCGGGAATATTTCAGTCCATGCGAAATTATTTCAAATCTGAGTATGACAACCAGGCTTCGCAACCTAAGGCTTTATTTTTGCATGGTTGCCATTCTACTCGTGTGAATTGTCAGGGAAATGAATTTAAATTGACCGAATTTGTGTGCAAGTGTGTACCAATTGAATAGGAAACTGTCCAGCCAGCGGGCCAATTCTTGCACCTTAAAATAATCATCTGAAAAACCTTGCGTGCAAAATCTGACAATTCTGGAAGCATCCACTTGAAAGGACCCACAGCTGGTGTGCCAGCTGCACCTCACCAGACACTGACCTATTCTTCTCGCGGACATCTGTGTGCCCACCACGTGATTCAGGCCGTACATGTAGAGGACGCCATCATCGGCACAGCTCATGGCGTCGGTAGGGCGGACTAGCCGGCCCGTGACCCTCTCGATACACCGAAAGCGGCCGTCCACCCTACAGGTCAGACGGGCAGAGGTCAGACGGGCAGGGGTCAGACGGGCAGAGGTCAGACGGGCAAAGGTCAGACGGGCAGAGGTCAGACGGGCAGAGGTCAGACGGGCAGAGGTCAGACGGGCAAAGGTCAGACGGGCATAGGTCAGACGGGAAGAGGTCATACGGGCAGAGGTCAGACGGGTAGAGGTCAGACGGGTAGAGGTCAGACGGGCAGAGGTCAGACGGGCAGAGGTCAGACGGGCAGAGGTCAGACGGGAAGAGGTCAGACGGGCAGAGGTCAGACGGGCAGAGGTCAGACGGGCAGAGGTCAGACGGGCAGAGGTCAGACGGGCAGAGGTCAGACGGGAAGAGGTCAGACGGGCAGAGGTCAGACGGGAAGAGGTCAGACGGGCAGAGGTCAGACGGGCAGAGGTCAGACGGGCAGAGGTCAGACGGGCAGAGGTCAGACGGGCAGAGGTCAGACGGGCAGAGGTCAGACGGGCAGAGGTCAGACGGGCAGAGGTCAGACGGGCAGAGGTCAGACGGGCAGAGGTCAGACGGGCAGAGGTCAGACGGGAAGAGGTCAGACGGGCAGAGGTCAGACGGGCAGAGGTCAGACGGGCAGAGGTCAGACGGGCAGAGGTCAGACGGGCAGAGGTCAGACGGGCAGAGACAGACAGACGTGTATTGGAGTCATCCACAATCAGCTTGTGGTTATTACCACCCTGCAACAAATCAAAACAAAACACAATGTCAAACAAACAAAGACATAAGGTGTAAAGCAACGACATCGTAGATACGGTACAGGCGCAGTAAAGATGCGAACAGGAAAGCGCACGAAGGGCAGAGCGCAGCGTTGGGTATAGATAGCAGTTCAGTCGGGACGAGGCGTAGTCGCCAGCAAGTGTCGCCTCAGGTGAGGGCCGAACAGAGGCGTAGGGAGTCGCAAAAGCTCAAGCGGGACAGTGGTGAATAAGACATGGGCGCCCGGCAAACAAATCGCCTTTTGCCCATCTCGGTGCGGGACCTAGGCACGTAGAGCTGGTCGAGTCCCACTGAGTTGGTCGGTTGTGTACCTCCGCCACAGTGGTAAAGCCGGCGGCCAGTGACTCCGGTTCCCCGCGGAATCTCACTTTGTATGTCAGACACAGCGTTAGATGATTAGGTGAGCTGCTTTGCATTGAGCCAACCCAGTATGTTCAACAAGTCCTAAACGTGATCAAATGTTTGGCGACTGGGCTCCATAGTTGGTAATTTTAAATGAGATCAAACATTTCGCTGAGTGCCGTTTCCGTAGACCGTAAGGCAATACCGAACTTGCGAAAGAACCAGGGCGTCGACAAGGGTGTAAATTACGGACGACGGCAGGTGCCCCCTCAAGTGTGAAAGACCACGAAGGATTCCAAAGCATCGTCTGGTAATGAGGGAGATATGTGAATCCCAGCTTAGGGCTTTATCAAACATCACGCCGATATTTTTGGCATCTGCGACTGGCGAGTTGATCGTTGTCGCCAAATTTCACGACAATTTTGGGACGTACCGAACATTTTGCGGAATGCCTAAAACCTTCATCTGGGTCTTCCCTGCGTTAACTTTCAATCCATTTGCTCTGAACCAGATATCAAGGGAAGATAAAGTTTGCTCCATACGCATGATAAGGTTCTGGAACTCGGATTTTGTTTACCACTTATCAGAGTTTGAGTATCGTCTGCATACTGGACTATTGTGGCAAGAGATCGTTGGAGATCGCAAGAGATCAACCTATTCGCGGCATATTCCGCGAATAGGTTGAGGTCATTAGAAAAGATGCTATAAAGCAAGGGGCCGAGCGATGAACCTTGAAAAACACCAACATTGTTAGGTAGGGAAAGCGACTTTTTGGTCAGACCTGCATTGTCGGTAATGCTTACAGTCTGCGTGTGATGTGTTAGCCCTGTTTGTAACAGGGGGAGGGGGGGGGGATTCCACCCCGTCCCCCCTCATGTTTTTCTCAGATATCTCCAGAACGGCTGGGAACAGGCCCATGCAATTTTGGGAATTACCCCAAAATAAATTTTCACATATGGAGTCAACATTTTGCGTTCTAAACCTGACCAGAGGCTGTTCCAGGGCACGTTTTTGGGAGGATTCTGCGGCGATATTTGGCGATAATACGGAAATGCGATCTTCACAGTTTCTTCCTAACTGCCTCAAGTATGAAGGAGTTACATCGGTTTACGGTGATTGAAAAAAGTACAAGTTAGTTGATGTTAATGAAATATCACAAAAATTGCATGGCAGAGGCGATTTCAGGGTCTTGGAAAGGGGAGGTTTCCAGG
>JAXIVJ010004732.1:0-2500 GCA_036785665.1 Chirona hameri | reverse complement strand
ACTCAGTACTTTTCTGTATGTACAGCAACTGTCCCACCTGAGCGAAATCTACGGGTTTTCCCCTCGTTAGGCTAGCGTCGGCCTGGCCTCTCGCTACGAGCCCGTAATTCCCTCCATTGAATAGGCGGCGTCATACCAGCCTGGCCGGACTCTCGTTAATGGCGTCACGTGTTTTGGGATAGGGTGCGTGGGGACAGTGTTCGAGCGGCCGGTAGCGGTGATCGGTGACCCTGACCGTGTGAACACCTGTGCGAATTTTCATGACAGCGATTTGATTTTGGCGTAAATTTTTAACAGCGAGATGAACAGGGACGAAATGATACATGACCGTGATTTGTATCATACCGCCATATCTTTCCATTGAGCAAACAACCATCTCATAATTTTGCGCTTGTTAAGAAGAGACAGTTAACTGCGAGAATCGTAAACATTCCAACACAACCTTTCTCAATTTCCTTTTCCTTGGGAAATATTTACTTTACTCAGTTAGCTTTGAACTTAATACATGTTTCACAGTGCAACATATCAGATAAATGATCAGATAAATCAGATAAATTTTCCGGCAATGAAAATAACGTTCGTGAAGAATAAAATGAAATTAATAGTCCTGCAATTCTTGGCGGCTTAGGGCTGTGTGGAAACAATATTAGCACATATTCGACAATTCGTCAATAAGACTTATTTATACAAATCTTCACGACACAATCCATAAATTATATGTTTGTATAAGCCGAAACGTTGAAATGATGACCCTGTCATCAACCGATCCTGACATCAAAGGCTGCGTAAAGAAAGGCTTACAGATTAAATCTCAAATTAACCACAGTGAAGTTAATTTGACCGGATTTGAAAATGTCACCAATCAGACCAAATAATCAACCGAACCGGATAATTGAATGGTAAAGTTAAGAAAAAATATCGGTTACACTGTCTGCTGGAAATCGGGTTAGCCATTCCTGGAAATTTTCAGTACGGGTATTTCACATAAATTATAACATCACTCGGGTTTTACCAGAAACAGTTGGCCTTCAATATATCAGAAAACATTGCTCACCAAAATGCATTATGCATGTGCAAATGTTTAGATGCATGTGAGGCCTGGAATGTTTTCAAAGCTAGATTAAGCCAAATTCAAAATCGGCATATACCCCTCAGGCACAAACGTAACAGAACCAAGGGCAATCCAGTTTGGCTTACCCCAGAAGTAAGGAGTGCTATACAAGCTAAAAGAAGTGCATTTGGCATTTTGAAGGGATCTTCACTAGATATAAATCAGAAGGCCTACCAGAATGCAAGAAATTCAGTTAAGAAAAAGGTCAGAGCAGCTAAAAGGGCAAAGGAACTTGATTTAGCTAGACATTGTAATGCAGATAGTAAGAAGTTCTTCAGTTTTTATAAGTTAAGTACAGTTTCCAAAAATATAGGTCCATTTAAGGTAGATGTGTTAGTTAGCAAGGACAGTGAAATGGTTGAAGTGCTTAATGATCAGTTTCAATCTGTCTTTACTATCGAGAACCAGAGTAGTATTGCAGCACTTCAGCCTGAGCTAGAGACAGAGGAGACTATAGGAGAGCTAGGTGGCATAAGTAGTGAACTTGTTCTAGAATATCTAAAGAAAGTAAGGCCTAACAAGGCAGAAGGACCTGATGAAATCCATGCTAGACTTTTAAGAGAATCTGAAAGGGAGTTGTCGGTTCCATTAGCCATAATATTTTCTAAATCACTTGCAGATAGTAAAATTCCACTTGATTGGAAAAGAGCAAATGTTGTTCCTATTCATAAAAAGGGAGATAGAAGTAAAGAGGAAAACTATAGACCAGTTAGTCTGACCTCATTAGTCTGCAAGGTGCTTGAATCAATCATCAAAGATAAGATTGTTGAATTCTTGGAGCAAAATGAACTCATCAAGGATACACAGCATGGCTTTAGGAAGGGCCGTTCTTGTTTAACTAATCTTCTGGAGTTTTTGGATGTTGCAATAGATAGCTTTGATCAGGGTAAACAGCTAGATGTAGCTTTTCTTGATTTCAGTAAAGCATTTGACAAAGTCCCCCATACAAGACTGGGGTTGCAACTTAAAATTCATGGGATCAGGGGCAAGATTCTGGATTGGATAGAAACGTGGCTTTCAGGACGCCAGCAAAGGGTTATATTGAATGGGTGCCAATCACAATGGAAGGAGGTTCTCAGTGGGGTTCCCCAGGGCTCAGTCCTGGGCCCATTGCTTTTTATAATATTTGTGAATGCAATTGAGAACAGTATAGACAGCAAAGTCTTGAAATTTGCAGACGATCTAAAAGTTGTCAGGATTATTAGAGGAAAACATGATCAGGATGTTTTTCAATCAGATCTGGACAAGCTAGTTGAGTGGTCTGAAGCATGGCAGATGAAATTCAATTTGAGTAAATGTAAGATTATGCACGCTGGACGGGTTAGCAGTAAACATAGGTATGAAATGGGTGGGCAGAAAATGGAGCAGATTGAAAAGGAAAGAGATTTA